>JAODKE010000052.1:43677-58233 GCA_026779605.1 Mormyrus hasselquistii
ATGAACCAGGGGCTCACTGTCCTGTCTACTGCATGAACCAGGGGCTCACTGTCCTGTCTACTGCATGAACCAGGGGCGTTTGCAAAAAGATGATTAAGAGACCTTCCTTTCTGCATTGAGCGCAGTTTCATTTCTTTACCTGCAGTGACCCTGGTGCTTTGCTGCCTTTGTTTATTCAAAAACTTTACAAATCTTGCAAGTGAGACATAAACACTAAGAGAGACATAAACACTAGCAAGAAATAACAAGATATAAACACCAGTGAGATGTAAATGATAGCAAAACAGATACATTAACGTACCGCCAGGAAGGAGTAAACTGTGGATGTAAACGTTTGTGAGACAGATGCCAACGAGATGTAAACACTAGCAAGAGACCGACACTAGTCCATGACCACAGTGGCAGAGGCGAGACAGCCTCGACTCAGGGCCGCTATCTCTGTCGAACGCTGCATGCTAGGCTACAGAATCAGAAGTGGATGGCGGGGGTCACTAGCACACGCCGCGGTGGGAGTGAAGTGACACCGAGCCCTGGCTCCACAGCTGACCCCCTGTGTCTGGACCCCCGCCCAAACCCCCCAATTCTAAAGTCCGGCCAAAGGCAGGGTGCTAACTCACACCAACTTATTACTTTTCTGTTTGCCAGCACTTAGCGGGAGAAAGGTAAAAAGAAGAGCAAAAGTAAAGTAAAACCAAGAGCCCCCCCACCCAATCGACAGATAATTTTTCAAGCTCTACGTCCCAGGCTGAGGAGGCCGGGTCTTCTGGCAGGGCCAGGCCCCCACGCACTACAGCCCGCCGAGGTGTGAGGCACTGCTTTATGAATATGGACGAGCTGGGGGCGGTGGGGGGCTGGTGTCAGGGGAATGGGGGGAGCTTGCCGTGATGGGGGGGTGGGGGGGTTACCACAGCTCATGAGCACCAGCTTTAATTTCATGCACACGTTTCATTAGAGGTGTCAGCAAGGAAACATCATTGCCTGCCCCCCCCCCCCCCCCCCACTATGAGCAACAAGACACAATCTTGCATCATTTGCTGGAAAAAAAATCCCATTTGCCCTTTGTCAGCACAAACCCTTTAATTTGATACTTTCACTCCTGAGTAAGCAATGGATAGCTCCTGCTCTCCTCAGAGGTACCCCCTCCCCCATCCGTGACATTAATACAATATTGGTTTGGTATCCCATAGATCACTCCAAGGCAAATGTCATCTACCTTTATTTACATTAGTATCTGTGGCTACAGCTGTTAATCAGCTAAAGAAACAAAAAAGTAAACATGCATCTTTTAAACAATTAATTTGTCGGAAATCAAACCCAGCAAATGTATATACATCCTACACTGGACTTTCGGGCATTAACAACAACACAACTTTTGATCGCAACTTTTAAATAAGTCATCGACTGGGGCATCAGTAACACAAAGATTGCTTTCGTTGTCCTTAATGCCTGCGAGTCTAAAATTCTTCCCCTCACTTTCAAAATGAAATTCAGACCCATTAGTCATTTTCATGTCTGCATTTCAGTGTGTTTTTCTTCCGCTAATGAGAGTCAGGCAACCAGCACAATGTCAGCTTCAAAGCAAGTATTAACCACAGCCAATTATCAGATGTTACTTATCAATTTTTTTACAAGTAATTAAAAAACATATCACATTCTACATCTCAGCAGATAACACAATTTAAGGGTGATTTAAGGAACTACATGTTTCAATTTTTAAAAAAAAAAACAATTTTTTTTTTTAATAGCCTCACACCTCCTGGGTCATGGGTTCGAATCCTGCCCTGATTCTGAGCATGTGCAGTTGGCGTGTTTCTGCTGTGTTCAGGCAGGTATATGAATTGGTGTCTCCACGTGGCTCACGGTGTGCGTGTGCATTCCCTGTAATAGACTGGAATCCTGTCCAGAGTGGCCCCCGCCATGTTCACAAAAGGCTACCCAATAACCAGTCATGACAATGGATAGAAGCTTTAATAACAGCTTGAATACCCAGAAACCGTCACTTGCTCCCAATTACTAATTAAAAGTACGTCTAACAACTAGACATTTTAGAGCAGTGAACTTTCATGATAAGGGGCTTTAAGAACAAACCGAAAAATAAACACATGGTAACAGAAAGCAGGACCTAATTAGTAACAAACGTCAACTGGTATCAGCTAATTTCTAAGTGGTTATTAATTAATGTTAAAAAGACTTAACTGCAAGCTGCCTTTGTAGTGACTAAGACAATGGATCATGGCTGTAACCAAGTCATAAAGCTGAATGATCCCATCAGAGCCCAGTGACTGGTCAGGGATGCGTAGGATGCTAGGTCTTTCTGTGCACGTCTAGGTCGTTTACAGCTCAGTGACTGATCAGGGCTGTGTAAGAAGCTACGTCTTTCTGTGCGTGTCCAGGTCAGTTATAGCCCCTGTAAAATATACCCTTTCATTCTGAGAGAAGAAGCATGTTTGCAGGCTGACAGCCTGAACAACTGTAGCCACCTATTTGCTGACATAGACCACAAAGTGACCTGCAGGATGTCTGTCAAATTCAGTCACCCAATCAGGTTTTAGAGGTGGGCAACGGATGTTGAACATAGGTTCCAGTCCAATGGGACTTAACCCAGGGTGGACCTTAAGGGGGTAGTGTGTCATGTCATGTAGCCCCTCCCAGCAGATGTAAGATGTGTGCCCCACATGTAATAAACCTCCAGACAATTTCAGGAAAGTTTGTAGGAATACTACAAGCTTTTGGCATTTTTAAACTTGCAGGTGAAACATTAACATGGAAGATTTAATTTGATATAGTTACTTTGTCTGAGTCAGCTGTCACGTCATTTATACTAAATTAAAAACACTCACAACTGATTGGTGGATACGTTATTAATCCCGAAGGAAACTGCAGGTATAAAGTAGCACAACACACACACGCAGACATTTAGGTAATAAAGAAGACATTCATAAATGAATAGATGGTAACAAATAATAAACAATATACAGAAATAGCACAAAGAAAGTATTGCACAAAAATCCATAGTAACAGCTCAGAAATAGTTTTGCACAGTAGGTTATCAACACTATCAAGAATCGTCTTTTTCTTGCTTGCAATAATACAGTCGCTACATACATATAAAAATAACCCTGTATATGCAGTACATGTAATAGATTTAAACATAACTGTTCAATGTTAATGAAAACTTACCCGAGTAATACCGATAATTTGTTATTCAACATTTTAGCGGAGTATTATGAGAACTGACAGACTCGTCCACAGACGGTTTCGGGCAATACTGAATCCGGGTCTAATTGTTCACAGTACTGTTAGTCTTTATAAAATAGGAATGCTATTAATGTATCCCTTACAAAGACTCACCCCCAATACCACAGTCTGAGTGCAGTCTGTAAAGTTTTACTCATAATACGCTCTTTAATTCCGTTTAGCGGTCATAGGCGGGAATCATAGACGCGGTGAGCACTGCTCATGCAAATTTGCCCGTGTCACCAAAACACAAAAATTCTGAGCTGACAAATCTCTACACTTTCTCTCTCTCTCTCACACACACACACACACAAACGGTAGGTTGTTGACGGGACTGTCTGTGTAATTGTAAGGAGGCGCGGTTAAGAAACGAAATTATTCAGCTTCCATCGCCACCATTATCTGCCGGCCCACAACCCATTCCGGCCAACAAGGGGTATTACTGCCCATAAATTAAATATTTCACACGCGACGCCAATCTGAGCTAACAATTAAATTCCACAGAACAGCCTGGATGAGTAATGAGAAGAAAGTGTTTGGTTCAACAAATCTTGTCATCCTATGCAGAAATATCTAATTATCTAGTTTACTAGCGGAGACAAGCATCCATCCAGGTGCGGCCGGTCGGTTAATGGGGTACACGGCTGGCGGCGCAGGATCGAGGGGGGAAGAGGCGCTCAGCGGCGTTAAATGCGAGATCCTGTTCCCGGTAATTGCACACCTGTGTTGACAAATCCGCCGCTGTTAGCTGTCGGATTTGCTTTATCTCGATGGAAATGCGCGGCACATTTACTTCGGGTGGTACCGGATGCACAGGTGAACACGCACGGCGGCGCCAGCTCATTCCAGCAGCGATTAGTGCGGCGCTTAAACGGAGTTCACGAACATGCGTAATTTGACGTTAATTATGCATTATTCTCTGCCTCAGTCGATAAACACAGAGGAATATCAAAACCACAGTTGTAACTTATTGCTATGCAGCTATTGATAGAATTTTAAAATCCATTTTTAATCCTGGAAATGTTAAATAACTTAAAGTAACAAATATTTATATTAACTGATAGATTAATCAATATGCATTGAATTTTAAACTAACCATTTTATTTTTTTCTTCCAAACCGAGCTGAAATAGAACACCTTTAATTAGATGATTTAATACATGTCGCAAAAATTATTTCAGTATCGTGTTCTTACACCACAGCGGCATCTAGCGGAACATGGGATCACTTTCCCGTAATCCTGAAATCCTGTGTTCCTGTAATCCCGATGTAATAGGAACAGTCCGAGTACAGCATGGAATTGTAGGATTGTAGTGCGTGTATAATTCATATCCTGCTGCGGTGGTTAAATCAAGACATGGTGCAAATAGGTGTAGCAGAGCAAGGCGACTGTTTATTTTGATAGGTCTTTTTAATATATAAAACATCAACGAACGACTTTATTCAGTGTGCATTTATTGCATCTATTAATTACGTAATTGTTTACCTGCTGCTCGCTGAAAAATGTTCCTACTAAGCCTTTAACAGCAAGATCGTACAACAGTCGGAGTTTACTGAGTTTACGGAGAACTGAAACTACGGGATTTATATTGCCTGATACTCGACCCATTTAAGTTTTGGATTAAAATAAAACAATAATTTTTTTTTTCTAAATGATGCAATGTACTGATCTAATCATTTTCTTTCTTGTCATATTCAGTTAGCCTATTTTTGCATGGTCTGGTATATTTTACCAAAGATCAGAAGAGTTTGTGGACACCATAAGGGCAAAACAGAGAAAGTCGTATGATTTTTTTTCTTTACTAAATTTAACATAAAGTGTGATTAACACATAAAATCTGAAAAATCTATTTATTTAATTGCCTAATTTCGTCATATTTCACCCATGTCAATTACATTACAGTACTTGTGGGAAAAAAATGTGGAAAATCGCCTCAGTCCCACGATACAATGCGCCATTCTCCACAACTACAAAATACCTCATAAACCCGACGGTATGTAACTGACGGGTTTGAGCGCTAATTTCCACCCCTCCAGGAAGCTGGATTTCAACCCACGGTGTGCAAATATACCATCTTTCTTTACACGGCTAAAACAGCAGAGGTCTGTCTAAATAGATTCTATAGTCAAATAATAATTCAGTCTATGAAGGTCATGCCCCGCGCGTCTAATCCCGGATTGTACTGCAGTGTTTGTACTAAGCGGCACTATGGTGCTGTCGATTTTATGATGACTTTGATAGCCTTGACCATACGGTAACAAACCCGAGAGAAACGTATTTTGCCACATCAATAATGTAATGTAATACCATTACGGACTTTTTTCTCACATTTTAGACTAGACTATATCGTTTTAAACGCCGCCGAACAGTTTAAGAGATAAGCAGAATTGATTAACATAACTACATTATTTCAATTCTTTTGTACCAAAGCTAAAAGAAATAGTTCTGCTTTGTAAGGATAAGTAGGGTCTGTCTATTACTGGGTCCTTTGTAGATATAAAAACAATGCTGCCTAAAGCGAAAGGAAAACGATTTGCGATGTTAGCGGGAACCTCAGTGAGAAGGCAAAAAGCACAGTTTTAGAGAAAGACGGCAGTAGGGACGTCAGTAGGCCAATATACCCAGTAGAATACTAGAATAGTTATTGTGGGAGAAACCAACCCGCTTATCCATCCTCCTGAAATGCGAATTTGCACTTTCATCTAAACAGTCATGTACTTATCAATATGCCCAGCAGGGGCGCTGTAAAGGCGGGGAAGTTAGGCCGATTCCAAGATACCCCGAGCGACAGGAGCCCTAAAAAATTGGAACATTATTATTCTAATCGTGGTTAGGTCACAGCGGGGGCATTTCTAGGTATTGAAAAGATCAGGGGCTACGTCAAGCTTGCCTGGGGCATGACTTTTTTAGCATCGGGGCTAAAATACTAGCGGCTATATACCCGAGTATTCGGACCTAACGACGCCCGTTAGTCGCAGATCTAATAAATATGCCTGTGTCATTCGTTTTCATGTCTGGTATTTTTTTTAACAATTTTTTAGTGTCCCGTTATTCTAATTTTGTTAGCTTTTGCCGTCAAACGCTAAGATTTGATTAATTTTACTTTCCACTTGTTTTGGTCAAACTAAACTTTCTTTTCTTCTCATTTTTAATCCTGTGTAAGGAGAACAGCTTGAACCGATAGGCCTTTGATTATCGTGTTTTTAACAAAGGATGTAGCTTCACGGGGGTGGGAACGTGTAACCATGCTGGTGTGAATTCACACTTTCACTGTTAGTCCTGCCAACAGAAATGAGAGAGAATGATTTCTCCACCTCCATCCTGGATCCCAGCAGCAGGAATCCCCAGCCCATCAAGGACCACGCCGCGCGGCGGCTTTCACTCTGCCACAGCTGTTATTAGGAAAGAATCCGATCTAACCACCTTCTGAAGGTGCGAATCAGTCAGTAAGCCCAAAACATGGAGCCACCACAG
Source organism: Mormyrus hasselquistii (assembly GCA_026779605.1). Classification (NCBI taxonomy): domain Eukaryota; kingdom Metazoa; phylum Chordata; class Actinopteri; order Osteoglossiformes; family Mormyridae; genus Mormyrus; species Mormyrus hasselquistii. The sequence continues at coordinate 50,389 of JAODKE010000052.1, forward strand.
TCTTTGCTGGAAGACGGCTCCGCACCCCTGCTGTAACCCGCCCTTATTCCCCCAGTCTAGATTAACCGAAACAGCTATCTGTGTCCCGCCGTTTTCCTCAGGTATGCGCTGTCACGAGTTAGAACCTCAGTAATGTTCCGAAGCTTACATTTTTTTATGCAATATTATATAGAGGACGCATTGCTGTTTGATTCTAAAACCGTTCTCCTTTTGTACCTCTTTTCGATTATCCGTAGCCGCTTCTTGCACGGGTGCATTACTTTCCAGGCCACACGGTGGCACCATGGGCAAAGCGGTTACTCCACCAGGTTAACTTGAAACAGCATTTTAATGTACAGTAGTGCTGCGTATCCACCAGGGATGTGTTCCAAGACCTACAGCTGATGGTAGCGAACAACACGCATAACTTGTTTTTCGTGAACATAGAGTACTGTGCAAAAGTCTTAGGCTGTCTAAGAAAATGATGTTTCAGTGATCTTCGTATTGATGTTTAACTATGACTTTGCGTGTCAATTTAGTAATTTCAAAACCTCTCCTGACGTCACCCCAGAATTTGCATCAAATACACAAATGTATTTTTGACTCAATCACTAGCACACCTAGTATACCTAATCAATATCTCGTAAAGTTATTTAAATAATTAAGTTAATTAATTAATTAATTAAGATGACGGTGAAATTTAAAGACATGGAGAAAAGAAGAAATTCTCGTGAGTTTTGTGTGTGTGTTACTGTTAATTTACATATGTTCTAGTGTTTAATGGGATACAGGGATTAAAGAATTTTATTTGTCACATCTGACTTTTTTCCTGAGCAAATATATACTTTCTACTCAGATAAATAGCTTAATTTATACATATTCTTTGATTGCCCAAAACTTTTGCACAGTACTGTACATATCTATGATAAAGTTTACAAATTACACACAATAAGACACCCAAAAACAGTAACTGTTAATAAAACAATTACAGTGGTACCTCAGAACTCGAACTTAATCTGTTCAGAACTCAGGTTCGAATCCTAAAAAGTTAGAGTTCTGATCCAATTTTCCCCATAAGAAATAATGGAAAACTACAGTAATTAATTAGTTCCCGGCCCCAAAAAATGGCACCTAAATATGTTTTTTTTAGCATTTAAACAGAAAATGAACAGGATAAAACAAGAATAGCATATACTAAACACATTTTCACAAATTCTTATAAACACTGCACCAACACTGTACACCGTGCGTAACACTTTTTTCTTAATGGCTTACAAAACAATAAAGAATGTACCCCAACACTACCCCAAGCCATGCCCAAACACTACGCCAACTCTAGACTATGCCATGCAGTCTGTTGTTTATTTTTATTGTTACTCTGTATTCATTACTATATCCTGAAACTTTTAGGTTGTAACATTTGTACAACTATTGCGTAACTTTTTGGTGAGCAATGGCTACCAAAATGATATAAAGTACAGTGTATTCTGTGATATTTTCTTTTTTAAAAAAGCACTCTCACCAACAAATGATGCTGTCACAGCGAATGCCAGGCTGAGAATGAAGCGTTACCCTTTGTTTCCGCTGAGAGACATGCCGCGTGACTCATTTCCCCACACGTACAAGTTAGCTTGGGTTGGCGTTCACGGTTCGACTTCGGAGATTCAGATCGAGTTCTTTTTCGAGCTGGTTGGTTTGACTTTTAAGAAATTTGAGTTGTAATGAGTTCAAGTACTGAGGTATCACTGTATACTGTAATAAAACTTTCTGTGTCTCACTGGCCCTGTTTACATTTGTTTTTCAAGAGGGTCTTTAACTTTGGCTTCAGCACTGGTGGGGTTGAGGCCACCACCTATTTAAGGGAGTCCGGGGGCTGTGCTGGCTGGGCCCCATAATTTGCACCCGTGACTGAGACACAGCACTGATATCACCTGTGTCTATCAAGCATGTCCAAGGTGTCCAGCTGACCACTTGTATTGAGATTTCGTTGCTGCCTTGTGCACAGTTATTGTAACATCCTTGTTGGGGACGCATTAGCTTTTACACAACAAAAGATACGTGGTCAAATGCATCCCAGAGGTGCTCGGTAAGTGTTTTGAGTGATCGGATCACAATGCATCTCGGAGGTCGTATATACCTGCATTTAGTGCTGTCTACTTGTGATCTGGTGGCCAGTCTTCCTTAAAAAATAATAAAAAATCAAGCCCCCAGTAAACTTGAATCAGCCCCTGGTATTTTCAATAGCTAGAAACTCCGCTGGCGTTTACACTACAAAAGTTATGTGGTCAGCAAATATAGGTTCCACTGCATTGTTTAGGGAAGAATGAAGTAAAGTCTGTACCTGTCCAGTGCAGGGATGCTACAGCAGGGGATGTTACACATCACTGCATCCACTGTGGTTCTCTGTGTGTGGCAAATTCAGGTTGTCCTTTTTTTTTTCTACTGATGATTCTTGCATAAAAACTAAACTGAAGACGCTCACAATTTTTTTAATAGTACCACACAGAGAATCTGAGTGTCTCAAGTGCTTAAATATGTGTGTCTGTCGCGTTGGATGTTGGTCTTTATTTTTACGTTTAACTTCTGCTGTAGGTGCCAGTGTAAGTTTTGTCCCCTGATGTGCCCGGGTGCACAGGGTTTAGCAGTGTGGTTCGAGGGCCCGGCCTCACCGTATTGGCCTCCAGTAAGACGTTCATATTTCTCTTCCCTCCGAGCCTCACATACAGCTGGAAAAGACATTCTTGGTGGACAAACATGCAAAAGAATTTCTCAAGAGTTTGTTTCCTTTATTTCATTTTTTCTGATGTTCACATAAAGGGCTTAAAGAACTGCCACAATGACAAAGAGGACTCTGTACCTATTAAAGCAGCAACAATAACTCACCTTCAGGCAGAACCGCCGCCACTGTGATAGAGGCCCATGTCTTTTAAAAATTCGGAGGATTAGCAATGAATCCAACTTTTGATTTATTTCGCAGGAAAAAAACCCTTGAAAATAATTTCACATTGTGACTGAAGCTGTTTTATTATTTCATCTCTGTCAGGGAGAAACAGCGGAAGGGCTGACAAGTGCTCCGCGAAGGGGTAGGTTTGCAGGGCTGAGATGCGTATATACTGCCAGATGGTCTCTTACAGACATTAGTAAATAATTCAAATGTTTCTTTAAATATTTTCTGATGTTTATAAATAAATATCTCCAGATGTTATAAGTAGGTCCTTACTTGTTTCATCATATCATTAAATAGTTGTTTTGAGAGATTTATAATGAGAAGGAGATATTCCAAGGGGGGGGTGGGTCTGTTTGGAGGGTGAGTTTGGTCAGTCCTGGGGGCCAAAGGCTGGTTTAAATGTGGGGCTGGAGCATGGACCACAGAGCAATCGCATGCTTAAGGCCGAACCCCCCTAAATGCGTCCGATCTCGGACCCTAAAGCAGAATCGGTCCTGGTTAGTACTTGGATGAGAGGCTGCCTGGGAATACCAAAGTTTTTTGTCCCCTTACTACACCAGGGGGCGATCTTTCCCGTCACAATGCTACGCTGACCACCTTATTCTCTCTCTCTCTCTTCTTCTTCTTCCCTTTCTTCTTTATCTTCTTAAGTAGGTCTTCACAGTTTCTCTGCTATTCTGCACCTCGTTTGCCTTCCATGAAAAAGAGATCCAGTTTATTTGAAACAATACAAATACCTGAAATACCAGGCTGTTACATTGCAGAACCACCCCTCGCCTCTATTACACTGCAGACCCACCACTGTGCTATGTTACACTGTAGACCCACCACTGGACTATATTACATTGCAGACCCACTACTGTGCTCTTTTACACTGCACACCCACCGCTAGGCTCTGTTACACTGCAGACCCACTGTTGGGCTCTCTTACATTGCAGGCCCACATCTAGGCTCCGTTACACAGCAGACCCACCGTTGGGCTCTCTTACATTGTAGACGCACCGCTAGGCTCTGTTACACTACAGACCCACCGCTAGGCTCTGTTACGTTGCAAACCCACTACTGTGCTCTTTACACTGCACACCCACCGCTAGGCTCTGTTACACTGCAGACCCACTGTTGGGCTCTCTTACATTGCTGACCCACCGCTGGGCTCTGTTACATTGCTCCACCAAATGCACAAATAAGTACCAATGTTATTACCTACAATTTTGGTAACAAAAATGTTAAAGCAGTCAAATGAGCCTCATTCACCAATGAGAGTGTGTCACAGTGCTTCAGTGGTCTGCCTCGCCTGCCTCACCTGCCTCACCTGCCTCGCCTGCCTCGCCTGCCTCCCCTTCAGCTGTCAATGAGTTTACATGCTGTACATGGTATTTGTGCATTTTTTCTCCCACAGTCTTATAACATAGGCTGAACTGGTCATTGCGTGTGTGTGTGTGTGTGTGTGTGTGTGTGTGTGTGTGTGTCTGTGCACAGTGTATCTCTTTCCTGTGTGCTGTGCCTCCCAATATAGACTCCAGACTGGCTCTTCGCAACCTTGTACTGGATAAGTAACTTTGGAAAATGGATGGGTATCTGGAATTGTTTACTCTGTTATTCTGAGTTACTTTGTTCCCTTGCATAAAGAGTCAGCCGAAATATGGATGAATATCTTGGAATACTTTCACTCTCTCATTGAAAATAACATTGATCCATGCTGAGCTGTCTGAATTGCCTTAGACACTTTTTTTACTGCAACTTAAAGTGTGTGTTAAAATTAACAGATGACAGGTACCAGTAATTTGCCACATAAAAACATAAGTGTTCTAGTTTTCTGATTTTGACGATACTGGGGGAGCTTGTCATATGAGCTAGGGACACGGTAACATATAATCCCCCAGCAGGAAAACTGGAAACATGAACTTTTATGTTTTCTGTGGTGGGAAAAGGGGACATTTGAGACCACGAGGGGAACATACCAAACTGGTACGTTACCAAATCATACCAAAGTGTCATGGGAGCCCTGGCGGCCTCAACTGGGATGACATCGCAGTTAAACTCTACCTCAGTGACGCCATAACAACTCAGTGTGGTTAGCATTCTATGTGGAGTATGAAGCGATTTACCTTCGACGTCGGCTTAAACATATCTGACACAGCACTGAGGATCTGTTATTTATATTTAGAGAATGTGAGTGAGCCCTCCGTGGAGATGCTTTTGCTATTTGGTGCTGGTACTGGAGATGCGTGTGCTGCATGAACAAGACACGGCCCAAAGTGCCACGGGGCTCTTTGTCTCTCCCAGGCGTTTTATGGCGCTGCCGTGGAGCCCGTCCCCATGGTGACCAGTAGGCTGGCGGTTCTGGGTGGGCATTCCCTCTGATGGATGACCCAGGACAGAGCGATAAAGTGGGCCTGTCGTTGTCCGATTAGAGTGGACAAACACGCCTCCCGAGGGTGAATGTGGCGGGAATGTTTGTTTGTGAGGAAAGATTCTGCCATTTTCACACTGTAGATTTACAGAGGCCTCTAGCTGCTATCAATCACTTCGCAATCCTTTGAGGTTCCTTTTGAGGGCTACTCCAGAAAAAACTCAAGCTTGCTGTATCTACACCATTTAGAAACCTGGGGTTTCTCTCGCACTCAGCTATCTTTCTTAGGATATGGCTTGATGTTCTCTTTCCATATCTGCTGACCATTTCAGTCCTCTCCATCTCTGTGGATCTCAGTTGACAGCTAGAGGTTCCTTGTCCATCCATCGAAATCTTTAAAGGAGACTCTGATGTTAGTTCTGAAATGTTCTATTTATCTGCAATACAATTTGCTGCTTATTAATAAATCATCCAGAGAAAATATGCATGCATGTAACATTTACAGTGTTTTTAGATTGATTTGGGTTTTAACATGCCAGATGATTCATCCGGAACACTTTGATATGAAAAAACAGTTACAATTAGACTAGCACATCCCACAATGCACCTCTCATTGTGGCCAGTGATTCTGGGAAAGAAGCTCAACCTTCTCTGCCTCGTAGGTCACTGGCCTTTTGTCTCAGCTAATGTGGGGCTGCTCCGTGTTTGACGTTGCCATGCCATTCTTAGATTCAGCGAGTTGTCATGGAGATGCATGGGCTGAAAGGGGCCTATGGTGTCAAACGAATGGGGGGGGGGGGGGGGGGGCAATTAACTCCACTACATTACATGTTTTTCTTTTTAGTATACATCGGACGCATGGGGGGCGGCTGGCTAAAATGGGCCCTTGGACTTCTCAACAGTCACCCAGATTTACAAGCAGTCCTGCAAGGTTATGAGAAACAGTTCTGGTTTTGGCCTTAAAAGTCTTGAAAGGTAAGAGAGTAAGACCCCATTGCTCTTAACGGTGATGTAGCTTTTTCATTGGGTGCATATGAAGTGTTTTTCATAGCTTCAAAGCAGTGAGAGTGAGATGAAGTCTCGACATTATGGACGTCCACATTCTGTATTAAACCGTATGGGCGGCTGGGCCGTTCTGTTCTGGGACTCTATGTCGGACCATTGTTGGTTCTGTTTGCACGGAGGGCCAGCAGCTCATAAAGGCAGGCAGGCTTAGGGGTCGCACAGCGAATTCACAGCCGGGAGCTGAGAGTGGACACCGGGGCCATTCACAGGAGCTTCTCTGCTGCGCCCACTCACCGCAGGGCAGCTTCTGAAGGAGAGATATGTTCCCGGAAGCCTCGCGATACCATGACCCCTTTATCCCACTTTAGAGCTGCCTGCCTATGCATTTGGGTATCTGGGGGTGTCTGGCGTTGTGAGACTTTTTCATTTTTCTTTTGGTCAAGGCTACATCCATGTCATGGAGAGTGTGGCTCAGCCTCAGCTCCTGCTTTGCTTCACACAAAAGTGGAGGGTGGATGATTCCGCCCGAGAATTCAGTAGCAGCTGAAAAGCTGTGTGTAGTTTCTATAGCGCAGTGGTACTCGAACTGTATATTACTGATGACGATAAAGCGGTAATAATGGTAGAATGACTCACTGTGAAAGTAAAATACAGGCATTAACAGAGAAAAAAAGAAAACATCTGTTACGAGCCACAGCCTGGGACACTTTCAGCCGTGCTGACAGTCGGCGAGCTGGCGGGGGCATGGTAAATTCCCTTTGCCATGACAACAGAATGTTTAAAAGGTACTTTTTTGCACCCTGTCACTTTCTGTTGCCTGGGGATGTGTGCGACTATGTCCCCCATGCCCTTGTGCCTCGGGTTCAAGTGAGAGCTTTTGTGTCGGTTTTGCATCCACACAAAATGAATTGCCCAGGACTTCAGATGCCTTGATGAGTCTGCACTAGTCTGATCAATGTGGTCCCGTTAAGTGGCCAGTGCAATGCCTGGCGTACCAGCTCAGCACATAGTATAGTGCCTAAGTTTGTATCTGAAAAATACAAATTCAAAGAGTCTCCTTGGCTGTTATTCTGCTTGTTGGACAAGTTATGATGAGAATTTCGTGGTTAATTAACATGGAAAAGTAAAGTCATAAGAGTTATGGACTGCATTAGATAAATGTACATTAAGAGTAATTTACTAGCAGATTACTTGCCTCTCAGATGCCCCTTGATACCTGTTAAGTGTTGCAAAGGGTGTCTGAAGGTTCAGAAGTTTTCCGATTGGGAACATAACTGACTAATGACTTGTGTGTGTCGTAAGAACATAAGAACACAAAAAAATTACAAACAAGAGGAGGCCATTCGGCCCATCAAGCTCATTGGGGGAGAACTCAACTAATAGCTCAGAGTTGTTAAAATCTTACCTACTGTAACTCTGATTTAAAGGAACCTAGGGTTTTAGTTTCTGCTACACGAACAGGAAGACTATTCCATACTCAAACACAGGGGCGCCGCTAGCAATTTTGGGCCCTATGACAAAATATGAGGTTGGGCCCCCCTACCACACCCATTCTGCTCAA
>JAODKE010000052.1:58312-69801 GCA_026779605.1 Mormyrus hasselquistii
TCAGCTAACCTCTCCTCATAAGACATTCCTCTAAGACCAGGAATCATTCTTGTAGCCCTATGTTGTACCCTTTCCAAAGCAGCAATGTCCTTTTTAAGGTAAAATGAAATTGTTCTGTGGACAAAAATATAATCATATTGCTTATTGTAGACATACTGCAAACTTCATTATGGGAAACATTTTTCTAGCTGACTGCGGGGGTTTTCAGAGTCAGGGGCATGCAGGTGTACACAGCTGAAGAATCCATAGAGAATCTTTGCTTTCTGAATTTATCTAGTGGGGGGGCGGTTCGGGGGTAACATTTTGAGTGTTGCAGTGTTTAGGCATGTTCAGGCTGGTGCCCACGACAGGGTGACACAGGACCTGGGCCATGTCAAGGTGGAACCTCCAACTGCAGGAGAGAGAGAGAGACATACAGACAGACAGAGAGGGAGGTGAAGACCAAGAATGATAAATGATAAAATTAATGATAAATCCGTCCTTTGCAATTTGTACAAGTTTAAGTACAGTTATGCTGGAATTCCTCTCTTCACCACATGGGCTTCGACCGGCACTCTGACATAGAGACTGGGACCATTATTGTTGTTATGAATGCCATGTCTATAACAATCTGTTACATTATGATGCATTCATAAAGCATTATAAATATAAATAAATATAACTATTTCTAAAAAAAAAAGCAAAACACATTACAGCCATGTTTATTATGCATTATGAAGCGCTCCTCTATAATGCGCTATGGATTCCTACATAATGCAATACAAAGCATCATTAATTCTTATATTGTTATAATAAACTATTTAATGCCTTATGACAATAGAAGATGTTGTAATGCTTTATTAATTCGTATACTGACCATTATAATGCATTACAAAGGTATCTATGGTGCATTATAGAGCTTCAAGTAAAGTGTTACCAATGACTCTTTGTCACTGTATTTGTGTTGCATGTGTAAAACAATTGCCTGAATATTTAATTGAGTATATTTCTGTGTTTCGTGACTATGAAGGTGGATGTGGTCATCATTTGAGTCCTGGGCTGTACAGCCCGATCTGAGGCTGAAGGCTACTGGGGGGCATTCAGATGGGGGGGGGGGGGGTGCGCACCACTGACACAGCAACGGCAGCCCATAAACTCCACAGTGAGGCCACATCCTGGGCCCCAACCGCCGCTGGCTGGCTGAGGACAGCAGATTCCCCCTCATTAGACGCTGAGCCATTTCTCGCAGTCAGCATTGTGTTTCTTTGGCGGTAAAGAACTACGGGTGGGTTTCTGTGCTGAAACTGAGCCGAGGTCAATAGGTTCCCTCACAAGGAATTCTCTGGAACAATTCATTGGTTTGTCATAATATGAGAACCTAGAAAATTCTGCTTAAATGTGTTAGTGTACAGTTATGGTAAGCAGAGTAAATGCTGTTTATTTGAGTAATGACAAATGCTACAGTGTAATGATATGTAGAGTAGATCAGATCAGAGGTGAACTGCTGGCTACAGGAATTGAACTGGTGACCTTCTACTCACGGGCGCAGGGTCTCGACCCACCAAGCCACACAGCACAAGTGCTGCTTACGTGGTGTAGTGCAGAGTAATGGCATGCGAGAGGAGAGGAGATCCAAGAATGCTGGTGCAGCGGCAAGTAGACAAATAGTGCTATAGACAATTAGTGTTGTGTACACTGGTGCTACCCACCCCTCTCTCTGTCCCATCTCAACATCTTATCCTTTGAATTCCATGCAGTTGCAGTTTCCTCTCTGATCTTCTCATCATTATCATCTACCACTCTCCTGTTCCCCTAGGTCACTTTCTTGAAGAACTGGATACACTCATCAGTCTCTTCCCTACTAACACCCCTCTCACTCTCATTGAAGACTTCAACCTCCCCTTTGATAAGCTACATTCTTACTGCCTTCTCCCTCTTCTCTATCTCTTCTCTCTGACTTCCAACGACTGCTCTCCTACACAAAGGAGAAGACGCCCGCAACCTGTCTCTGTACTTCACTCAAAAACAACCTTCATGATCCTAACCAATCGGGCGTCAAAGCAGCACATTCCGCAGAGACTGCCCTCTTGGCTGGTCACTAAGAAGCTACATGTTGCCAGAGCAGCCAAACTGTCATCTCTCATCATGCTCCTTGACCTTTCCACTGGCGTCCCTCAAGGCTCAGTTCTTGGTCCTCTTCTCCTTCTATTCTAGATCTCTTGGTGTAAATGATGTAAATACATGTACAAGAATAGTGTAGCAGTAAAGTACATAGTGCCTAACTAAAGTAAATGCTGCATAAATGAGGTTGTACAGATTAATAGCCCGTCCAACCATTTTCTGAAACCGCTTATCCTGGTGAGGGTTGTCGGTGGTCCAGAGTCTATCCCAGAGTCTATGGGCGTAAGGCAGAGAACAACTTAGGATGGGGCACCAACCCATCACAGGGCACACTCACATACCATTCATTCACATACCATTCACTCACACAAGCACAATGAGGGGCAATTTGTAAATGCCTATTAGCCTTAGCATGATTTTGGACTGTGGAGGGAAACCGGCATACCCAGAGGAAAGCCCACAGCAACACAGGGTGAACATGCAAACTCCACACACACGGAACCCTGGCAGAGACTTTAACCATGTAGTGTGAAGTCTACTTGAATGACGCAGTGCAGAGTAATGGAATGTAGTGTAACATCTACTTAAATGAGGTAGTGCAGTGTAATGTTATGATGATATCTTCAGCAATTGCTGCTTAAATTCGGTAGTACAAAGTCATGATATTTTTGTCTCTGCTAATGTGGCTACCTCTGCTTAAATGAGGTAGTAAAAGTGCAAAGTCACGGGACACAGAGCACATGTGTGCAGACAGGAAATGTGGCTTAAATTAAGTGATGATTGATGTTTTGTTGGATCTCATCAGCATTAAGGTGTACAGTATAGACTCTTGTGATGCTCTTTGAAGAAACGCTGCTCCCACAAACCTCGTTTACCCCTCTTCCTTGAGTCCTTGACAGTTAGCAGGTTGTGTGATTTTTCCCAGGAGAATATCAATGCCATACATATTGGCATCAGTGTTGCTTATCAGATAATTATGTCAAACACAGAATCTCCAGGCCGTTTGAGAGCAGAAACACACCATTCACATGTTTTCTTTGCAGTACATCCAAGTACCGTATCTGGAGCGACATAAAGGAGTTTGTGTTGAATACATCGCATTTAATGCGCTCTGTCTGAACTGTTCTGCCCTGGCTTGTGACCAGAAGCCATTGAGTAAGGCTGCACTTTGACTGAGAGAAATTGGTTTCTTTAGATAGAATGGTGGGTTTGCCTTCTGTTTTTTAAAGTTCCACCAGGCAAAGAGAAATGGACAAATGGCAATGAACTCTGCATAGCACCATGTCCCAGCTCTGCTTACGCAAGGAGGACTCAAAGGGGAAAACAGCGTCATTAGCATGACAAAGCGAAGCAGTGAATCAGGGACCCGGCAGGGCACAAAAACGGGATGAAGATTAAGCATGGGGCAGCGGCCACGTCCGCCGTGCGGGAAAAGGGCTCCCCAGGAGCTCAGGGATGTAGCTGGGGAAGAGGACAATCTGGGCTGGGGCAGGAACCAGGCTGAGAACCAGCATCGCTTTGAGGTCCAGTGCTGGAGCTCTGTCAGGGATTGTCTTTTCTGTGGCACTGAAGAGTAAGTGTTTTTATTTTCTTCTGCTGGACTGCACTGATGTTCCCCTCTGTAGAACTGAGCAGGGACCATGTCGGTCTCTTCTGTGGCATTGAAGCGTGTTCCGTCCTGTGAACGAAGTCTAGCTGTTTTCGTGTGAATGCCCAGTGATTCTTCTGTCTTTTACTGTGGGATTTCTGTGGGGTTGACAGTGACTGTCCAGCATGACATAGTTTCTATGGGATCTAGTGAGTCTCAGCAAAAGACTCTGACTCGCCGTTTATGCGTGCCGTGCGACACAATAGTATCATCGATCACCAACTGCTTACTGCGATTCATTTCTTAATGGTGTTGCATTTCACAAAGGTTGTATTGTTTTGCACAATTACATATGAAACACTTCATTTTGGAATAAATAGCAACCCTGTTACAAAAATATGAAAATGTTAGATTGATGGGTGTTCTGGAAAGGTAAAATACAGCACTCACAGGAAGGCTTAGGACACTTGCTTAATTCTGTAACAATGTCGCACATTTATTGTTTCGTAAAAAAATCTGTTGACAAGCAACATTTAACGTACCTGCACATAGCTTCTGCAAAGACATTTTCTTTTTAGTAAGTGTCATCATTTTTTTACTGACTCATTCAGTTCTGTTCTTGCCATTTTGCTGATAACTGCAATTGTGGTCACTGGCTCCCAAACACAAATGTTGAGTCTTTCATGTTATTGCAAAGGTGTTACTAATTAAAAAGCACTCAATGAGGCTGCTTCTCAATTTTGAACTCAGTACACCTCTTTTAGAACTATAATTTGGGTTTGAATTTATTACTACTTGAAACTACAGATTGTTTCTGAAGTGATATATTTTTGTAAACAAAAGAATAAAATAATGATTTTGTCATAAAACCAAAAAATACTTTTACCGAATTAAGCAAGCGTCCCAAAGCATTATGAGTACTGTATGATTATGAATGCGATCGGGAGGTTCAAGAGGGACATCTCTGACGTTAGCCCACTTCTGTCCTCAGTAATGAAAGACCTTAAAACGTACTTATGGGGAAGAACAAAGGAATCGATAGGAGTTGGCCAGACGTCAGCCCAATGAGAGTTTTACTGAAAGCAGCCATCTCGGTGTTCATCTTGCCGGTAACGTATACCACATTCGAGAGAGTGAATGTCTTGGTGTTCATCTTGCCGGTAACATATACCACATTCGAGAAAGTGAATGTCTTGGTGTTCATTTTGCCGGTAACGTATACCACATTCGAGAGAGTGAATGTCTATGTTTCTGTGATTCTAAATCACCTGTTGTTTTTTAAGATAGACTATTTAGATTTTATTAGCTATGTAAAATGTTTTCTAATAGAGGATTGGTAAATAAACATTAACCATGATAGATGTCTGTCCTCCTCTTGTGGCATTACTATTGAGCTAATGTCACTTTTTAAGCCCTATTTTTGATTTTGACGTTTGTCCTGAAGGTATTGGGACAATGCGAGGTCACGCAGTCCTGGGCCAATACGAGAAGACAGGACTCTGCTGGTGAGTTTACGAATGGCCCCAAGGCTTCTTTAACCCCTGAACACAGAGGCTATGAATCACCCCAACAGCAGAAAATATTCCCTTATGCATTTCAACTTGGATATTTGATGGATTACTTCCAGCTTAGTGCCGCTGTTTTGTTCTTGTGCACTAGAATCATCAAACATGTGATGTCTACTTTCTTGAATACAGGGCCTATAAACCTACAACACCTCCAGTTACGGCTGAGGTAGTGAGTCACCCTGGGGCTCTCCTAGTCACACAGGATGACCGAGGACTTGTACACGTCCAGAGTTGTGGACATGAGTTAAACATCATTGGTTTCTTCTTATTTAGCAACCACCATGAAGAAACCCCAAGTCCAGCTGCACTACTCAGAGATGGTGTTCAGGCTGTTTAACACCTCGCTGGACTTTGGACACGCAAAGCGTTTCTGCTCAGCACACTTTGGCACTCTGCCCACGGAGGGGCGCCAGGACATGACGGACGGCACGTTGCAGCTGCTGAGAGCTGCTGAGCTGAGAGTGACGGTGTGGGCCATCGACCCTAATACAAGTGGCAGGGACACATTGGTTCTGTCCGAGCAGCGTGAGTATGTCAGCCTCGATGTTGCTGGTTCTGCTCGACCGGAGATGCTCTGAGAACATTGGTGTTGCTTATTGTGTCTAAGTTAGTGGTTCACTTAGCAGTTGGGTTAATGGTTCAGTCGGCTTTTCAGTTAGTATCTTTGAAGGTGCTTCTGTCCAGTCAGGTCCAATGCAATGACCACTCTGTCCAGTCAGTATTAGCTTGTCTTCCAGACACTGTGAGACTGCCTTCCATGTTTATGGCTTTTCCGAAGGTCAGTTTCAGACCTCCCTTGATATTTCAGCCTCATGGCGAGTCGATACGTCACACATACGATTGGGCTTCAAAGAGGGAGTGGAGTGAAGTGTCCTGCACCTCTTAGCCAATCATACAAGTTCAGTCACATGGGTCAGATTGTCTCTCTGTTCTCCATAGGTGTGACTGTACAGGCTCTGAATTTCCCCCTGGAGTCTGGGCAGGCCCACGCTCAACTGCAGGTCCCATTCCCAGCACTGGGGGAGGTGAGCGTGTGCGTGAGGCTTCAGTGGGACCAGCGGCACACTGCGCCGGCCACGGTCTTCTCCTACGCGGCTCCGGTCTTTACCAACGAGCTGCTGCTGCGGGGTCGACCGGACAGTGCCGGCCGAGTTCTGCTGGCCCTCATCGTCCAAGGGAAGCACGGACCTTTCCGGGCCTCCTTCGCCAACGACGGTGCCTGGCATCATGTCTGCGTGGCATGGCGCAGGGCTGATAGCCTGTGGGCTGTGCATGTGGACGGCGAGAGGGGCGACGCGGACAAGGCTGGCGACGTGCCGCGGGATGTGCCCCGCGACCTCCACGGCGCTGGCATCTTTGTGCTCGGCCAGGACCAGGACTCGTTTGGCGGGAACTTCAGCGAGCCCTTCGTGGGGAACTTGACAGAGCTGAGCGTGTGGAATGTGGCGCTGGAGGAGCGGCAGGTGCTGGCGCTGAACGCCTGTGGCACGATTGGTCACACGCCGCTCTTCACCTGGGACGTCGGCAACGTGATCGTGCACCCTGACATAAGCCAGTTCCAGGCTAGCATACTGTGCCCAGGTATGTCTGCACATGTTTGGATGGATGGATGGATGGATGGATGGATGGATGGATGGATGGATGGATGTTTATATGGATGGATGGATAGATGGATGGATGGATGGATGGATGGATGGACTCATACCAAAACAACTCTGCAACGCTCAACAGCTAGCAGGAACACATGATATGTTAGGTTTGTTGGTTTTACATTAAAGCTCTTTGCACTCATTGCATTGTATTTATCAAGTATGTAACAGATGGTTATAGAGATAGAGGCCAGGCAGGCCAAGTTCTCCAAGATGAAAGACAGACGCTCACTCAATATGTCTAAAGAAGGACAGGGATCTTCAGTTAGACTTATCAAGATTTCTGAATCAGAAAAAGGCTATGCGGTCTGTTGCCAGACATGGGTAGTTTGAATAGGTATTGCCATCCATCCATCCGGGAGCTTATTGCAGAAAGCACAGGGGACGAGGCAGTGGTACACCCCGGAAGGGGTGCCAGTCTATCGCAGGGCACAGGGCTGGGGTACACCCTGGACAGGGTACTAGATATCACAGGGTACTAGATATTGTTTTCATTTAGTTTTCCTTTATTCCCACACATTTTGCCATCGCTTCTGTATCCATTGTGGTCCATTTTTAGAGAATCAAATCACATTATGCTGAAGTGCTGTTTATACTCAAACTCTTTCACACTAACCTCTGACTCCTTGGACTTCTGCTCCAGAATAAGCCCGGACTCGAGAGGTAACCGCAAGGGTTAAGGTTAGGGTCATCACCATTGTTGTCGTTCGGGTCATTTGGCAGCCGAGTCATTCCAAGGCATTAACCCCCCAACTGCATCACTACCATACCAGAGGGCATTCGGAGGGGTCGTGGGAGGGCCTGATGGGGGGGCCCGCTCATGCGGGTGGCATGCCTGCGAACTTCCAGGCGGGGAGGTCACTAGCACTGTTGTGGGTCTGGCGTCGAGCTTGTTAGCCATAATGGTATTGGCTGCAGGGCTGTGATGGGGGGGGGGGGGGGCTGGCTGTCACTGGCCCTCAAAGCCACATGAAGACATTCTTCCCCCCAGAGCCTCAGAGCACACTCAGTGGATAAAAGGGAAGAGTTCCGACAGGCTGGAATCCAGACTTTATTAAACGACCTATTGAACGATTTATTGAACGACTTTATTAAAAGATAAAATTAAAATAAAACAAGATATGGTGTCCTTCTGACATTTTGGGATGGCACAATGGCTCATGGCTCCACAAATGCCCCCCCCCAACCTTGATGGACAGATAGCACTAAAGCCCCTTTAAAACATATATTTTTCAGTTTTGGGGTGTACTGCCCCTTTAAAACACACTCATTATTAGGAACAGCAGCTCGTGAACACAGTCAGACTGCCCCCCCAAATAGAAAATCACGCAGCTGCATCTTAGCCTATACTGCCGGCCGACATGGTGCAGCTCCTGTGCGACTCTGCCCCAGAACGGCGGACATGCCTGATCAAAGGGACTTTGAACACAGTGACTACAGCGTCCCAGAAACAACCACGATGTCAAGATCTTCACACACTACAGTGTCCAGCATTTACTGAGAAAAAACATCCAGTCGGGGGACATTCTGAGGGACTATAAGGCCTGTGTACAGGCACACGTCGCTGTTAGTGTCAAACTGCATGGCCCTAATGCTCCCTGTGAGAAAACCAGTTTACTGCAAAGAAAGAAAACCTATTCTTAGATGTATTTTATTTCATGGAGATTCCCAGTGCATTCATGGAGGAATCATTCAGGAAGAGATGCTTCGAATAGGCTTCGTTAGCATCGTTCACTCCTATCTTTATGGTTATCGTGACAGTCTGGACCGTCTGGACCGTCTGGACCGTCTGGACTCCAGACTAGGAGGTGTTATGTTTTTTCATGCTGTTCGGACCTGAATCACTTCCTTATATAACTCCCAGCAGTGATCTGGCCTGTGAATGCTAACGCCCTTGTTTTTAATCTAGCTCTGTGTACTATTCCATACAAAGGTTATTTGAAGCAGATGGATTAGCAACTGTGCTTACAGACATCTCTCTAATCCTGTACTTCGCACTTGCTACAGTAAGTGCTGTGTCTCACAGTTTATGGCTGTGCTGCCCTCTACAGGCCAGAGATCCAGCCAGACTGCAGGCTGCCGGGTCCTAGACGGGCGCTCGCCCAAGCAGACCCCGCATTTCACCACTGTCCCGTGCTTCCAGACACTGCCCTTCGTCTGTGTGACCAGCCAAGGTGAGCAGACCCACTAGAGCCCTCTAGAGGGGCTCGCGTGCGGCTTAGCAGGTTAGGACTCTGTGCCTGTGCTCATAAGGTTGCTGGTTCAAATCCTGCGGTCAGAACTATTTTATCTGTCAGGCCCCGGAACAAGGCCCTTAAACTCCTCCAATTGCTCCAGGGACTGCCTGGCTGACCCTGCTGTCTCAAAAATGTGCATCGCTGAAAAGCACCAGCTAAATGTGTAAATGAAGTGCCCACTAATCAGTGCTTGAACCACTGAGTCACACCATTATGGTCTCGCCATAACCAAAAACAGAACTGAATCTGCTGGGCTCATGAAGGACTGGGAGAAGGAAGGAGAAAGGAGGAGAGCAGAGGCCGGCCGGCCGGCCGGCGACGGGGATGGCTTCCCTCACTCCTCACTGGCTTCATGACCTTTTTACAGAACTCTTGGTGAAGCTCTAGACTGGGCCAAAAGGAAAGAGAGAGGCGGCGTCTCGAGGCTGGGTTGTGTCATGTGTGCTGATTGGTCCAAATTCTGTTGCAGAGCGGATGCAGAAGATCAAAGAGCTGAGGGACTCTCGTGACGGGGTGCCCAGCCCCTTCATGTCCCAGCTGATGCGGCTGTCCAACCAGAGCCTGGTATGGGCGTGCCTCTCCGCCAGCAGCATCCCAATTCAATACCACTCATAACAGCAAAAATGGCATTGATTTGTATTCATATTTACACTACCAGTCAAAAGTTTTTGCAGATACCGGATTTTTTCTACATTTTTTACTCGCATAACATTTAACAAAAATACACTCAGTCTTCTTTGCTAACAAATAAATTTACAGAATGTTCAACATTTGAGAACCTTTATTAGCAGGAAAATGTCATATCTTTGATTCATCAAAGTAACATCCTCTAGCAGTTATAACAGTAGAGAAAATTCAAGCTAGCAGTGGGTCTGCAGTGTAAAAGGGACATGAAATTCTGCTGTTTCATCCCACGAAACAATTGCCTATTGTGTTTTAAGGACAGCCTAGAATTTAACTGCCATCAACACACAACTGGTTAACAGGATGTCAGACATGCACTGTTATATACTCTTTCCATCTTATAAAGGAAACTTGTTGTGTTTGACTTATATTTTCATTTATAGTCAACTGTTCATTCAACTTTCCAATGCTTGGCAAGAATAAAAAGTCTGCAGTTTATAAAATAAATGGAAAAGTGGTAAAAGCCTGTAGTGTCCAAAAACCTTTGACTGGTAGTGTATTTTAATATTTTATGTCACATTATAATCCATGATAAAATGTTGTTTTGTTCCCTTTCTCAAATTACTTTCTCCTTGGGTACTGGCGGAGGAGGGGTTATTTCCCGACGAGACACGTCTTGGCTGGGAGCAGAGCTCCAGGGTGCTGGACATTTCCCAGAGGGCGCTGGAGGAAAGCCCCGGGGGGCTGGAGCCCTTTGACATGCTTTCGCTGATCCAGCTGTTACGCCGCACGGCTGACGTCATCAACGGGGGCAACCAAAGCCAGAAGGAAGCAGCCGCTTTCAGCCGTAGCTTCCTGGCTGTGGCTGACAGGATGATTGACCAACAAAACGTGCCTGGATGGGAGGCCGTCAAGGAGGTACTGTGGCATGAGTTTGACCACCAGAGGGCAGTAAAAGCGAAGGAATGCTAAAGGACTGTCACTCATGAAGCAAAAGTTTATCCCACAATACAAAACTTCAAGATTTTCTCAAGGATTAAGACAGCTTCAGGACAAAGTAAACACCAAAGGCAGCTTTCTTTTGTCATTTTCAATGCAACAAATAACTTGCAGAAAAGAGGAACACAGCAACATTATAACAGAGCTAGTCACCTTGACATTAATACGGACTGTGTTTATGTGGAGGAAAGAATCATTTATTTCCATTTAATTGTTTATTCTCAGAAGAACAAGCAAGCCAAAGAGTACAAACAAAAATATTTGGAAGCAGGACTCAGAAAATGCAAGAAAAAGTATTAATACCAAGCAGCATATTTCAGGCGTGTTTCAAACATTACTTTTGCGTCTCTGAGGGCAGCTTCCCGAGACTACAGCACACAAACGACCCCTCAAATCAGTGTTGCTCTGAGCCTCACCATGCTGATCCCATCACGGTCTCCTCTGACGCAGGTAGCGGTATGGGATGCGCTGCTCATTGCACCCCCTCGTGTCTGCTTCCTTACTGCAGGTTGTGAGTGGACCCATGGCAGTGGTCAGAAGCATTGACCACTTGGTGACTAACCTTGAGAGCCTGCTAGTGGATGAGGATGATGAGCTTCTCATAAACGGTGACAACATCAGTGAGTGGGCCTCTCCCCCCCCCCCCCCCCCCCCCTATTCACAAGCCTTAACTCCAAACATTCCCCCCTTCCTCTCCTTATAACTTTTTTCTTGTTTTTTTTAT
>JAODKE010000052.1:79851-92858 GCA_026779605.1 Mormyrus hasselquistii
GTGGGGGGTGCACTCTGGGGGGGTGGAGGAGTGGTGGGAGATAACAGTTCTGAAGGGCAGGCCAGAGTGGGCGGAGTCTCGGCGCCCAGCCCACTGGCCCCATCCACCATTCACCTCGTTATCAAGCCTGCGATAAGCCACGCCCACGTGCCGCATAAATCAGGCCTGCCTTGGGGTCCACTTCCTCTGGCTCTCGCTGTTGCCGGCCTGGCTCCTGCTATGGCTGGCCTCTTAATTAATATCAAGAGGTGCCTGGCCCCCCACTGACCCTCCACAAGGTGCTTGTTAATTTAGATTTACTGTCAGTGTCCAGGGGAAGGAGATAAAGGGCTGATAAATGTATAAATTTGTATGAAGGGAGGACTGCATGCTGGTATAATCAGCCGGGGGAATCATCTGTGATGTCTGACCTCAGTGAAAGAACATGCATACAGAAGACATACACCCATATGCAGGCTCACATGTACGCATGCATACAGAAGACATACACCCATATGCAGGCTCACATGTACACATGCATACAGAAGACATACACCCATATGCAGGCTCACATGTACGCATGCATACAGAAGACATACAGCCATATGCAGGCTGACACGTACGCGTGCATACAGAAGACATACACCCATATGCAGGCTCACATGTACACATGCACAAATATGCAATCACGCTCACACACACATAGAATGCATTGATACATATATACATACCCAGAGAAACCCTCCCCACAATTTTCTGAAGTGGGACTTCTCTCTAATGATGTGCTGCTCTTCTACTGCCTGATCAGACTCACACTTAATATCTCTGCATTGCACTTTGGAGAGTCACCATATTGCACATCCCTCATGTCAGCACGCAAACAAAAAAGTGTGGTAAAAACATGACAAAGAACATTTCCATAAAGAATATCCTGCAATTTCTCCCTTTCATTTGACTTGCTATGGGAATGATTATCTTGTGCAGTAGCAGTTGATGTGCACTAGAGGGCAGTAGTGTTTCAACACAGCTAACCCAACAGTCAACCCCATCATCCCTACTCATCCAGGTTGGGGTCACAGTCTCCATTGTCCATAAAGAAATCGGTTCCATTCTACACATCTTATTACTCGTTTATTCTCTGCACAGAGCTGTGCGGTCTTTTTACATGCCATGCTTGCCCTTTGCATTGTACTAACTCACTCTTTCCTCCCTGTAGGGTCTGTACATATTCCTGGTGTACGCCATTTACAACAGCGAGGTAGGCAGCCGGTTGGTGATGAGCTTTCTGCTGCGCGGTTGAGTCGGGGCCGATGGAGAACCCTCCAGCAGGCACTCGAGATCGCAGCACAAAAGCGTCCGAAGGCGCTGATTTACGAGCTCAAGTCTCCGTGCTGACAATGGCAAACCACAGATCTGATTTGGTGATTTGTTTCTAGTCCAAGGACGCACAGTGGCTCCCGGCTTTACTGTGAGGTGCTTCTCCTCTAGAACGACCTCATATTGCCTAAACTTTTCATAGCTGAGAGACGCCTGGTAAGCCCACAGCTGTACGCAAAACGTACACCAGAATCAACGAGTGTGTAAAACTCCTTTGAACTCCTTTGGACTGGTTTCAAGAGCAACATCCCAACTACTGTGGTCAACCCATTATCTAAAACTTTATTACTAAATGCTATACATAGTTTAAGTTATTTTATTAGACACATACAGTGTGGGTAGTTCTTCAGTTTGAAAGCGGAACGTAACACCCACATAAATATGATTGAAAACTGCAGTGAAGCTATGATTCATATAGCAGAATGTTATTTCTAATTTTATTTCGAAAACAAGCTGATAGACAAGCAGCACTTTCTGCCATTTTGTCCTCTATTCTTTCACCAGCACTGACTATGATTTTATAGAACTGTATCTGAAGATAAGGGATGTGACATGTACCTTAACCCTTAACATTCCACACATATTTTTAAGGAAGTTGTTTCATCCTTCTTTGACAGACATTATTTACCTTGTTTCTTAGATATTTTGTGTGTACGCAAATACAGAATGTTATTATATACCATGCTCGTATTCAGCTGATTTTTCTTTTGTCCATTAAGGTGAGGACTGCCATCACGAGAATTCAGGAAAAGAGAAAGGCATTGTCTTTTACGGTAGGTTATCTTATTGGGTTAATGTTGTTTAGTCAGGGTACGCTGATTGAGCGGCTCGTGTTTAGGGCTATGTTCTACTGGTTTTCCAGAACTGCTCCCAGCCCATTGGCTTCCTCCCCTCCCAGAGGACTCCGAATACTTCCTGGGCCTGCGGTGCATGTGCCGTGTCCAGCCCCGAGACCAGTGACACTTCAGGACAAGGAGGTGTGCCCACTTCCGGGTCGGTGGTCATCCAGAACGGTGAGTAGCATGTCACTCTCTGATCCACTCCACTTAAGGTCAGCCGTGATCCTGTTGACTCACCTTTAAGTCATGGTACTTGACGCATGTCACAGTGTGACCTTGGCTCTCAGAAGTGGACGACTGGGAGCGCGGTGTGTCCAAGATGAAGATTTCTAACTCCGTTAGGGACTGTCCTTGTTAACCTGAGTGTTGGCTATTGTGGCCGCCATTCATGTTTACGTGGTTGCTGTCTTTCAGAGAGTTTCATGAAGGAACACATGGTGAGCTTCTCCTTGCGACCAGCTACGGCGGACCAGGTACGTAACTTTGCTGAGTAAAGGCATGTCAGTTTACAAGCAAGAAGCCGCCCTGCAGTTCATGAGTCTTCTGTAAAATTTTACATTAGCTACGTAAAAGGCATTTCACAATCCGGCTTTGCAATCCTCACCGGCGATGAGTTCGTCTTACTGGAGACGCACTCAAAGGTTACTCTATACCCAGGAGGTCCACTGCTTCTTTTTTATATAACTTTTGGAAAAATTTGAGAAGGAGGAAAGACTGTAGGCAAACAAACATATCTTGGAAGTTTTCCCAGGGTGTCCATTCATCCATCAAGTGACATGTTCTGCTGGGAGTGTTAGTGTTTTGATATTTTGCCACAAAGGATAATCCTGTGTAGGACAACATGCAGCTCGGTGGGTAACTGTCACCTCACACTACCGTCAAAACAACAGGGCAACTCACCGGGAGAGTGAGTAAGTCCAAAGCAACCCATCCAATAAGGGTAATCCAGCGAAATCCAAAGAGACAGTTCACAGTAAAATTCAGTCCATGAGAAATCCCAACAGTAATAATCCACAGAGAATTATGGAAGTATAGGAAGACTGCCAGCGGTGGCCACTGACTAAAATAACTCATTTAACTTCTATCTCTGACTTATAAAATGTGAAATGCTATTTGGTAAGTGTTTGTCACGTTCTAATGATAACAGTTTAAAATCACAATTAATCATCTGGTTTATTCAACTTTCACTCAGGAACAAAAGTCAGCCTTTAAATAAGAAAGAAATAATCATTTCATATTCATTATGTTGATGTCAGTATCGACTGAAATGAACATATTTATCGCTGTGACATTTTCGGCCATATTGCCAAGCCCTAAAGGCATGCTTTCAGCTAATTGGTGTTTATAGGTGCCTGTGGTCAGAGTGCTTGTACCTTCTGATCTCCTGGTGCCCTGGCATCCAGGCTGTTCCCCAGCCTTGTGCCTTGTGCTGCCTGGAATAGGCTCCACGCCCCATCATTTGAGGTCCCCATTTGGATAACCTCGGTCTTATAAAAATCTGGGAATGCAAAGTAAAAATGCCAAAAGTCTTGCATTTGGGTTGGTTACTTATGGGTAAGGTTAGGGATGGGTAGAGGTTAAGGGTGTCGCATTTGGGATTAGGGTTTTTCCCATAGAAATGAATGGACGGCCCCCATTTAGATAGGAAGATCAACTTGTGTGTGTGTATGTGTGTGTGTGTGCAGTGTTCATGTGCTGGACTTGGACCTCTTCCTCGCACTCTGGCTTCCTATATCATAGACACGGCATTAGAATTAGTGATTGTAAATCCCTCCCCCACTTTTTAAACTTCTGAGATGAAACCAGAATTACTAGTTACCGATGACTGTAAAACCTAGGCGCAATTAAAGTCACCATTTTTTTTCGTGGCTAAGAGACGTCCTGCAAGTCATTACGGTCATTATGCTGAAGAAAGTACGCTTGTTCTGGATATTTCTGGAAAGGTACATTTGATAATGTCCTTTCTTTTAATTGCGTTTTTGATGTGTTGTTGTTTTTCTTCATCAGGTGGTTCAATTGACAGCGTTCAAGCCTTCAGGTAAGTCAGAGAATTGAATGTGCCGTAAATCCCGGTGCCGCTGCGCTGCTGGTCCGCGCGCGGCGCGTGTTAACGCCGCCATTCAGACGCCGGTATTTCAAGGTGATAGCTGAGCGTGGGCTAAAGCAGGAGAAAGACAAGGTTATGCCACTTAATTAATAATGCATATCACCCCAGAGGTGGCAAGAAATGCTAACTTTGACTCATTAGTCGGCTTCTTTCGTTCCTGGATGGTATGCATTTAAGTGTTTTGCCCTTACATTATTTCCCGCACGAGTAGCGACGTGTGTAATTGAGGTGAGCTTTTGGTCTGTGTCTCAGTCGCAACCCAGATTCAAGCCGTTATCTTCTCATTTTCTCATGCCAACAACCGCCGTCACCCCGTCGGCTTTAAGAAGCTTTATGGTCGTAAAATGGTTGAATATGAAGTGATAATTGCACAGAAAATGAAGCTCTCCGTATTTTTCTAGTCGTGACATGTTGCAGCAACTGGGTCCGTTAAGTGTGATTAAATCCTATAAATTCCCTGAAACCATTTGGATTTTCTCTCAAACGTTCTTGAACGTGTACTACACTCGACCAGTGGGCTGTTCCACCAGGCAGGATGTATCAGTTAGCTTGGTTAACTTAAGCTAGAAGTCATGATCGTACAATAAATGTTTAAGTGAGGAGCATTTCTGTTGGACAATCATGACTTCTAGAGCTTAAATTAATCCGATTTTCTGAGAAATCCTTCGTGGAACACCCTCTTGATCATTCTACAGAGAATGCCAGAGATTACTGTTCATACATAGGCAATCTTAATCACATTAAATAACTCTCAATATGGTGTTTTTGAAACCTTAGCTCTCCTGTGCCCCCTTACCTTCCATGCTTAGTTTCTCTGCCAATAAACAGAAGAGAAACCAGCCTCCATTGACATTCTTATTCCTTTCTCAAAATAATGTGCAAAGTGCAAACCAATTGAAAACATTTATTTACTCTGTAATTTTGTCCAGTAATGCTGTATAAATGTATTTACTCCATAATTAGTCTGTTTCTGTGATTATCTGGCCTTTTCTTACTTCTCTTTTCTTACTAACTGGTGACCAGTAAAGTCCCTGAACAGGAATATCTTACCCACAAGTGCTCTTGATAATGGATAATATGTGGACACCGTTTTGCAGTTTGCAATTTCATCGCAACCCAGTTTTAAGCTGCTACCATAGATGCTTCCTTCAAGCCCTCTCTGTAAATTTTTGACTAAGGTTGGAAATAAATTTTTGCTCAGAAACCAAACAGAAGGAGGTGAGAGTGACCCAGCAAATGCCAGTTTTCAGCCGACGACACGTTGAAATAGCACAATTCCGGGGTTTGTGGGATCAACAGACAGTTGATGTTTGCAAACGAAATCTGGCGCTGTTTCAGAAACAGCCTGGAAAGCATGAGCACCTCAACGCGCTGGAACAATTCATCTGCAAAACGAGAAGTCTTCTGTTTGGATACGGCTGTCTATGCTATGGAGCGGACGGGCCATTGAAAGCACACTCATTATCGGTTTACCGCTTGGCATTGTCATTTTCCCTTTTTTCGGGGTGGGGGGGGGGGTACTTTGGGTGCTCAAGGACTTCTCTTCAACACGTCCAATCTCTGTCAGGGGACCTTCGCGTGGCAGTGGAGGAGGAAGTTTCCGGCACGGCCGGCATCATTTGTCGTGGGCGCCATTAGCATTGTTGGGCGATTCCCTTTATGTCAAAAGACCAATTAATGGCTGTAGAGTGGCTCTCCAGCCGCCACGTGGCACCAAGTCGCAGCGCTGTGCCACACGCGCGTTGAAAGGCCTCATTTTCCCCGTTGGGGGAAAAATGCATTCAGTCGGCTGCGATAACACACACTCGAACACCTGCTCCCCTTGCGCTGCCGCTATGCCATTCTTCCCATAGCCCGCCCGAGACACCCCGGCTGAGCGGCATGTAGGCTGGCAGCAGACCTGCCCACCACGATCTGCGTCCGTCCTGCGGCGGGTTCCCACGCACACGCTCACTATTTCGTGGCATACTCTCAGTGACCAAAGCCCTGAGACACGCATGCCTCTCATCCCGAACGGTTATGTACCTATTCGTGTTCAAACGGGACAATGCTTTTAAGAATATTTGAATTACATGTTTATATTGCATTTATTTATTCTCATCATTGTACTTGTATTTTTGAATTTATTGTTTTTTAAAGCACCTTAATTTGTATTTGTGTTTTATTTTTAATTTTCGCATTTGTTATCGGTGGCCAAAGGGATTGTGTGGAGTAACTGTTTGTTTCGTGTGCGTATAACAATAAACCCCTGAATCTTGAATCTATGTGTAGGTTGTTGAGCGACCAGAGCACGGACAGCACTCATGGTGACCGCCGCGTGCGAGGACGCATTCACAGGACCACCAGGCTGCCGGGACACCATCACTGGGCCACTGGAGGACAGGCGAGAAGAGGTGGCTCTCTGAAAGCCAAAGCCCTGCAGAATGAGGACATTCCAACAAGCCTTTGGTTTCACACCTCGCTTGCTGCTTTTGTCATCATATAGACAAGCTCTTCATGTTGCTGGAGGAACAGTCTAACCCACTTGTTCATTATAAATATCCATATATTTAGGGTTAGGGTCCTGGAAGGTGCTGGGTGATCTTTTAGTGGGACAACCTGTCTGAGGATGCTTAGAGTCACCAGTTACCCTGAGGAGTAACTAGTTTCCCTGAACACAGTGTTTTTTAACTGGGTAGAACACCAGAGAACCAGTATGTAGCTCACACTAACATTGAGGATGACACGCTAACAGGGGACGACACGCTAACTCCACGACAGGGCTGGGAACACCTAGACACACAAAGGACCACCACACCAGTGGTAAGTTAACAAATGAAAATAACTAATTTGGTCTGCATGTGCCATGCTAGCGTATGACATCGCCTGATCTCCTGAAAAGGCGTTAATGACTTTTTATCTGAAGAGAAACACCAGCTTCTATGGAGGGCCTGGAAACATAGCTTAGACCAATCCTCAAGATCTTCATCTTGTACAGCCTGCCATGTCTGTGTTCTTCTGTTTTCTTAAAAGTAGATTTTGGTGAATAAGACTCATTGGCTAAAGCAAGCAGATGTTGCTTTGTTTTATGAGCAACCATGGTTTGATGTTGTCATTGTGCAATATGAGCAAACACCTCCAACCCTCCGTGACTGGGTGTGTGGTGGGCATGTGATGTCAGCTGTCCGTAGCTCTCAGTCCTAACCTGTAAGTTTCCCCAAATTCATTGTGACTGTTACAGTTTATGGTGCACTAGTGGTATCGATAACCTTAGTTCTCCCTGCAAGAATTGTCTGTAGGTCATGGGTGCTAGATGCTGGTGTCTGAGAGCTTTAAGTCATCTGTTTTTTAGTTGGTTTTAGTAGGTGTCGTCGCTGAGATTGATGCCTTTTGTCTCTTTCCATGTTGAATCTTTACCTGCTTTGGACCAGGAAGCTTCAGATCAAATTTTTATTCAAACCCTTATCAGGGTATGTCACTTAAAGGATTCTGAGACTGCTGTATGTTTGTTTATTTTCATAGAAATAAAACCTGTTTGTACACTCAACTGACAGTCTGTATTGGTTTGTCTTCCTGAATGGCCATTAAATAGACTTATTTTTCTTAACAGTCCATAGTCCTTAACCATGTGTCGAGTTTCATTTTCTTCCTCACGCGTTTCGGCAGTCAGAGGCTCCTGTGCTGCCGTTTATTGCGACGCCACGTTAATTGGGCTGACCTCGAAGGTCAGACAAAGGAAAATGAACAGAGCTCCAGAGGAAAAAGAAAAAGACATTTCACTTTCTGAAATTACCATCTGGGCCTTTCTCCTGGCTCTGAATGGGGAGCAAAACACCCAAATTAAAATTTTGAGGAGCGCGCACAGCTTTGCTGGATTGCGCTTATTGATTTAAAACCATTACAGCAGAATTTGGCCTGAAGCACATTTGATCTTTTATATTTTCTTTTGTGTGTAAAACCATTGAAACTGGAGATGAGGAGGAAAGGCAGGAAGATGAGCTGAGGGTCTGGAGCATCTCGGGGCTCAGTGCAGATGATCAGGCCCGGGGGGTGTGTCCAGGAGAGTGTCAGCGATTCGGCGTCAGAGACATGGTGGATCCGGAGAAAGTGCGCTTCTACCCCACACTGCCATCTCAACCACGCAACTGCTGTCAGACCAGGTGGCCAGAAGTATTAAAACAACTTCATGATTCTGTTCTGAGCTTTTGGTTTTGATGCCTGTATTAACTGGACAATCATGAGGGCCTCAATAATTACAGCTATAACATATCGTTATATAATAATACTGCATCAGTCTAGAGAAATTCCACATTGTACATCTGCAGTAATACCATATCAGTCTGCACTAATACTGTATTATACACCCTGGAGTAATACCATATCACTGTACTGTAACACTATCAGTCTACAGTAATACTGAATCACATTACAGAAATACTGTATCAGTCTACATTCATACTGTATCACAGACTTTACAGTAACGCCATATCAGTCTACAGTATCATACACTGTGTCATACACTCTACAGTAATATTGTGACAGTCCACAGTAATACTGTATCATACACTACTGTAATACCATATCAGTCTACAGTAATATTGTATTACATACTCTACAGGAATGCAGTATCAATCTACAGTAATACTGTATCACTCTATAGAAACACTGTATCAGTCTACATTCATACTCTATCATACTCTACAGGAATACCATATCAGTCTGCAGTAATACAGCATAATATACTCCACAGTAATGCTTTTTATAGAGAGTCACAGTCGCAGAGTACTCAAATGATTGGTTGAAACAAAATCTTGGTCTGGACTTTTATATTCTTGATCTGAGCTGTCCACTAATTAGTGAAGCAAACTGTTTTGTTAGCGGATTAGCGTTTCTACTTTGTAAACCATTACTGGACACAATTAGCTTCTGCTAAATTTAGTTCCGCTAACTGTAAAGCCACTAACATACAATATACTGTATCAATCTACAGTAATACTACATCATACATCCCCCCACGACACACAGAGTCAGGAATCCAAAGAATGCCATGCAAAAATGCCATGTTAAACTTTGTTGTGATTTACATCATTTTATTCATTTGTACACTGAGTCATATGCTTAATTACAACACATTCGATGTTAAAATGTCACAGTTCTGCCCTTCACATAATCAAACTAGTGTACTGTTTGGAAAGTTCTGCACTTTTTAAACCTAAAGCGAGATCAGGACATTGCAATAGAAAGCCCATGTAGCCTCTCATTGCATGGGCTATCTGTATTAATTTCTCACAGCACATTCATTTATTCCTTTTCAAAGTATTACATCTCCTGTTAGAACATTTTTATATTTAGAAAAAAGTAAAATAATCTGAATGTATCAAGAGAGGGAAACAAACCAGTTTTAACGGCACATTTCCACAAGACCAAGCAGGATGATGGAGGATGGAGTGAGTCACAGACACCCACAGAGCAGAATGACTTGTGACATGACCCCCTCACGTGACTGTGCTTTTCCCAGAGTGACCGAGTCACTCCCTGTGTTAGCGTGTGCTTGTGCATATGTGTGCATGTCCGACGAGGACTGCGTACACTCCCTTCGCTTATCTCTCCGAGAAACACCACAATGCCCAGAGTGCTCGCTAGTCTGTTCTCGAACTTGTATTCTTCAAGCTGAAGTTGATGATGAAAGTGATTAGGTATTTTGCAATGTCTTTTAATTGCACAGTTGAGCACGATCTCACAACAGAATCGGTATGAAGCCCTGATTCGCAAGATTTGTCTACCTAGTCCCAGAGAATATCAGCCTCCCTCATGATGGCAGGGTTTGCACATTAGTCAGGGTTTTTGGTTTAATTTGTTTGGCAAAGAATATTCAAGCACAAGCTGACTGAAACGTGCAGGGCCAGTCGAACCCCGTGTGGCTCCCTGGCCAAGCTTTAATCTCTGTGCCCACGTCCCCAGAAGATGGCACCCTAAGTGGCTGCCAATGGCACCTAAAGGGGTGACTGCCACAGGACACATGTTTTTTGCAGTCTGTATCCATGGACATTGACCCGGTGCTAACTCCCTTCCACTCGGGGCCTGCCCCTCTGTGTCCACTCTCCAACTAAAACGAGGGCTTTCTGTCTCCCTCCCACCTATACACCTCAAGTCCGCCCACGACTGCCCTCCCCCACCAGCCATCACCTTTAACCTCGATATGCTCACAGGTGAGTGAGCCATGCCCTGGCGTTCTGCACACTCAGGCACATTCTGCTCACGGTCGTCCATAACGGCCCCTCTATGATGCCCTCCCCTATCCAAAAAATCTAATATTCTGTCTAAATGGACAACAATGGTGATGCTGGCATTGTTTAGCCATCTATACTGAAAGAAGTTTCTTTAAGCATTTAATTGAATTAAAAACGCCATCGCAGAGCTCCTGAAAGCATTCTTCTATACATAGCTAAGCCTTTCTGCTCATAAAGTAGGTACATTTTGCATAGTGTGTTTTCATTGTAGCTGGTCTTTAGATCATTATATAAGAGTACAGTAATCAAGTCACAATATCTTATTCCTCATATTTTATAGTGACTTATAATACTACAGCTAAGGATTATTTTTCACTGAAAATGGTGATCTTACCTACCAGTTCCTACGCACAGCTTTTCCTAATTGCTCTGTTATTATGCTTGCATTGGATGCAACTGTTGACTTTGTCTTCTGTGCAAGTGGCCATGATCTGCTGCTGTTACTACACAGTTACACAAACCTTCTAAGGAAATGTATCACCCATCTGTCATCCCTGATGACCTTTTTTTCATTGGCTCCAAAAAACAATTACGTTGACAATTAAAATGCTTACAGACTTACGGTAATTTCTTTAAATTATCATGTAAAAACACCAGAATAATAGAAATGTAGGAGAAAGTGCTCAGTACTAAAATCACGTGAAACACTTAAATAAACATTAATAAGAAATCAGTAAGAAACTAACAAATTCTTAAAAGGTCAAATATGCATTACTACCTTCAAAATTATTAACTTAACAGTGAGTCAGAAATTGATTAAAAAATGCAGATATAAGTTAAAAAAAAACAGTGCTCCAAATTCTAAAACAAAACAAATTCTAATGAGTTTGGTGTCAAAATATGGCATCTATCGCTGAATTTAGCACTTTCGGTGACTTAAAAGACCAAATAGTCAAACAGAAGAGTAGAATTTCATGTTGTGAGGAGGCAGCTGAATTTATCTCCAGACTGAGGGGAAATCAGGGAGGCGTCCCTCATCAAACCCCATGGCGGCAACACATGAGCTTATTTGGTCACTGTGCACATACATGATAGCAGAACTGAAACAGGAGACCGCAAATGAGAAAAATGAGTGAATATGGCACTCAGTCTCTCTGGCTTGGGGGTGGGTTCGAGGTGGGCGGGGCTTCAGACACAAGCCCTCTTGGCATGCAGCATCTCGATGAGCAGGTTGTTACAGGGCACCTCACCGCTGAGGTGCTTGTAGCACAGATAGTCCTCGGCCTGCACGCTCAGGGCACGCAGCTCCGGCAGACGCAGCAGCAGCTGGCCAAACTTATCCAACTGCGGGTAGCTGCAGACTGTGTATTCCAGCAGTGCTGTGTTTACCTGCTCCTGAACGCTCTCCACAAACTGCTGGTTCTCCAGCAGCTTCACGTCTGGAGTGGGAGTGGTGGGGGGATAACAGGGAGCAAGAAAGAGAGAGATGGTTTTGAGCCTTTAAGCTACAGGTTAGCTGAATTTGCTATAACAAAATCATCCAACCGTATAAATGGGTGGGAAGTGCTTTGCATCACATTTAGCCTTCGATAATAAATCACCACAGGGACAAACACTACAAATGCAGGCACATTTGTTGACTCAGATCTGAAGCTTGGCTCAAATATTCTTCCCTGCAGATTTAGCAAGGACTACATTCAAAATTGCATTGTTTCTAATTCCTAACTTTGCTGTTTCCTTGGCCCCAGTTTAATTTCCAGTTTGAATTTTTCCTGCCAGGGGAAGTTGCAGAATTATGTTTTTGGTTATAATAATATAAAATAAATACAAACAAAGTCAGTAAAACACCAGTGAAGTTGGTGACACACAAAATCAGTAAAATGTTACACTTCAAAGCAAAAATGCAATTC
Organism: Mormyrus hasselquistii; assembly: GCA_026779605.1. NCBI lineage: Eukaryota > Metazoa > Chordata > Actinopteri > Osteoglossiformes > Mormyridae > Mormyrus > Mormyrus hasselquistii. Next base: position 92,273 of record JAODKE010000052.1, read on the forward strand.
AAGTTAACTTGAACTTAAAACAAAAAAAAAAAAACAAAGAATATGGAATGAAATGGTGGAGTAACCTGTGTAAAACAACAAGAAGCTCCCTGCAAAAGTAATATCATAAAAGCAATAAGAAACTGCATAACTCTTTAGCTGGTATGAGGGGGTGCGGGGGGGACCTGACAGGCTGCAGATAAAGGGGGCTAAAGCACTAACGCTGCCAGGAAGTGTAACATCCCTCCGGCACTCGGCACAGCCCGAGTTACACAGCACCGGCGTCCTGCCACCTACAGGTACATCCTTCCTGGGAAATGAAAGCACATTCAGCCACTCTGGTGCCATGTGAGATTATGGAGTATTTTTCTTGATGCTGAATTAAAATGACACCAACATGAGCTTTGCCACATTGGTCTGAAGTGGGGACGCATCAAGGAATTTTGGACTCCCAGACAAGATATCACCTTAGACCCCCTCAGTCGGTTTTGCCAACCCGGGGGGGGGGGGGGGGGGGGGGCGTTTTTTTTCTTAATTAGTGTAAAAATAGCTTTTGGTGCCCCGGACACCGGCGCCCAGGGGGATAGGGAGGGGCACGGGTCCCGAG
>JAODKE010000052.1:124977-142713 GCA_026779605.1 Mormyrus hasselquistii
TTTTTCTGGAACAAACGCCGAAATTAATTTCGAATGCAATTAAAAAAAAAAATTTGGACCCCCCCCCCCCCCCCCCCAATCCTCATAAAAGCGAAGCGTAGAAGGAGGACGCTAACAGTGGGGGAATATGGCGGCCCGTAGCCTTGATGTGAGAACCGTATCGCTGGCCACTTCGCCTTATCTGGCTCTCGGAAGAGCCGCCCCTCTCTGCCACGTTTCTGGCGTGTGTCTTCCACAGGTGTGGTCCTCCACTGGCTCCCGCCCCCATCCCTGACCCTGACACACACGCCGATAGTGACTGCCCCCCCCCCCAGCCTCCCGCCAGTCGACCACCTCCGTCCGACTGACGAACTTCCAGATGGACACGACCTTGTTCCCTTGCATTCCGCTGAATGCATCTCCCATTTCCTCTGTGCTGCCCTGGGGGGCTCCCCCCCCCCCCACAGATGTGACGCCAGAGGGGTCATCCTTAGCGGTGGGGGTCTGCCCCCAGCCTTGAGATGCCTCCAAACGTGACGTGGACAAGCTTTGCGTTCAAGAGACCCTGGTCATTCTGCGTTGAGTGGAAGGGAGGGTAACTTTTCATTAGTGAACATCCCTACTGACATGGTTTAAAATACAAAGAAGTGCACAGACACTGGAAGGGCGACCCATCAGACTCAGCACATGGCATGTCCGATGGCACCTGCCAAACGACGCCACCTCAGGATTATTTCCGCATCCTTAGATGGCGACAGGGACACTTTTGGTGAAGCAGTTCCCAGGAGAACATCGGCGGAATCGAGCTCGGAGAACTCGCCCACCAAGGTCACGGGTAATGGAGGCTTCCTGGCTGCAGCCTGCTCTCATTCATGTACAGGACAGAAAAAAAAGCACAAGAAGAATTTCCAACTGCTTATTTTTGCTAGGTATTCCAATCAAAATGCCCACCCCCCCAGCCAAAAGCATGCGATGATCCACTATCTGTTCTAAGCACCCCCCTTATCTGTGTAAAAGGATATGGAACATTTAGTTCAGATAACAGCACTTCCTCGGGCATGGAGGAGGGCACCCCTCAGGGGGCTTCAGGACCCAATGGGTCTCAGGCAAACACCTGTGAAGATTCAGTATAGGTTCATTGTTTTCTGAGACCATTAAAACCACTATGAAAAGACATCCATCTTTAACACAGTTTCTCCTGCAGAACTGCGGTGCAGGAAGGCCAAAGAAGCCCTGCTGGATTGTGGGAAAACATCATAAGGGGAAGAGCGGTTTGGCTCAGCCTCGGAGCCCTTCGGCTGGGGGTGGAGACTTTCTTCTGTTCATGTGCCACTTGCTGAAAGCATTTTCATCGTTGGTCAGACTGTTCAGAAGAGATCATGGTGATGCTCACTTTGCTGGGCCCAGAGCAGAGACCCCATCTAATGAAATCTTTGACTAGCAAGTGTGAAATCCACACCTTTAATCTGAGCAGAGGTCGAGTAGTACCTACTCACCAGCCCCATCTGGTCTAATTCTGCCCACAGGATGTTTGCTGTGTCTATATGTCTATATTTTTCTATTCCACTAATGCCCCTGCCTTCATTGACTCATTTCTGCCCAGGTAGGAGAGCTCCCAGCCCCTGATTTACCTCATTATGTCTGACCTGAACAGTTGCTCTGTGGTGAGCATTGCTGCCTCAGACGGTCGGGGAATCTCACCCTCACTCTATATGTAAATTGTACCCCTGCCTCGTGTCCCGCGACGGATCGGCCCCCCAACCAGGACGTGCCCCATGATGGACTGGCAGAAGAGTGGCAACTGTAATGAGGTGATCAACTCCATACTGAACCCATAAAAGCTTCTGTGGGTGTCCAGGTGTTCTAATACTGATGTTCATATGCTGTAGATCCTGCTATTCATAACTTTGTCATTCTACACTGTAATGAGTAGAATTACACAGCATTAAACAAATGTACTTCATATGTTTCAGTGTTTCAGACTGGGGTACACTCGGATATACCAGACTCTGACTTGTGGGTGAAAGGTGGCAAGTGGCCGACGTCGTGGCAACAGCCAGGAGAGCATGCCTTTAGGCCCCGCCTTCCGGAACGTTCACTATGAGTAGATGGGACCATGCAAACGGCGATGGATGAGCACACAGCCTTGAGCCAGAATGTGAGTGAAGGCCAGGGTGAGAGATGGTAAGGCGGGGGGCGGGGGTTATTGGAAAAACCTTCAAAATCCCCCCCCCCCCCCCAAAGTGGCCTTGGGGAAAAGTTGGTGGTGGAGGGGGGTGACTGATGTGCCCCAAACTGACGAACCATCACTGGTCAGGTCAGGGGATGTAATGCAATTGGTCGCCTTGATGGGCTGTAAATCACAACCCCCCCCCCCCAGCCTAAACACTCCAGAGTGGTCAGCATCTTTCAGGTATAACCCCCACCTCTCCCACCTCCCCACACTGAGACAAAAGAAGCTCTAGTGAAGCATATACACTCACTGGACACTTTATTAGGTGGTCGTGACATGACCTTTGTGACATGGTGTCTTATCCTGCTGTAAGTAGCCATTAGAAGCTGGGAGCACTGTGGTCATAAAGGGATGGACATGGTCAGTAACAATACTCAGGTAGGCTGTGGCATTTAAACGAAGCTCAATCGGTACTAAGGGGCTCAATGGCTAAGATAATATCCCCCATCCCATTACACCACCACCCCCAGCCTGACTTGTTGATACAAGGCAGCATTGATCAATGCTTTCATGTTGTTACACCAAATTCTGACCCCACTCTGAATGTCACAGTAGAGCTCACCAGGCAACGTTTTCCCAGTCTTCCCAGTTTTGATGAGCCCGTGCCCACGGTAGCCTCAGTTTCCTGTTCTTAGCTGACAGCAGTGGCACCCAGTGTGGTCTTCTGCTGCTGTTGCACATCTGCTTCGAGGTTCGGTGTGTTGTGCAAAGAGAGATGGTCCTCTGCACACCTTGGATGTAATGAGTGGTTATAGGAGCACGAGTGTCTGTCTGATCGCTTGAGCGCAGCGCACTGTTGTGGAGGTGCGGAGGTGCTATGGCTAATCGCGTGCTATTGCTGATCACTGTAAGTTTGCGGAGGTGCTATTGCTGATCACTGTAAGTTTGCGGAGGTGATATTGCTGATCACTAAGTTTGCGGAGGTGCTATTGCTGATCACTGTAAGTTTGCGGAGGTGCTATTGCTGATCACTGTAAGTGTGCGGAGGTGCTATTGCTGATCACTGTAAGTTTGCGGAGGTGCTATTGCTGATCACTATAAGTTTCTCGAACTGAAAGTTACATGAGAAAGTGTGCATCTGCAGAGAGACATTCCCAGCACTGTGTACTTTCTACATTGCTCATTTACATCATGATCATTTTCTTGAGGGAAAAAACAGTAAAATGGTACTTTATTTGCTATTTAGACAGAAACACACAGACACACACATACACACACAGACACACACAGACACACACGCATGCACGCACGCACGGACACACGAGAGTGAATCTTGGGGTCTGAGCCCAGGGTAGGACATTCATCCAGCAGTTCTGTAGCACCTTTCAGCGGGTTAAGAGCCCAAAGGCAAAGTGCTGAGCAGGCAGAGCGACTGCAGCCTCTGAGCCACACCGGGGCTCAGAGCATAGGGCCTGGCTGCACGGGGCCCGGCTGCACGGGGCCTGGCTGCATGCGAAGCCCCCAATTAATTCTGTAGACCTAAATTTAGTCCTTGCAGATGTGCAGTGGTGGCAGATTTGTCAATTTTGGGAAAGTGAAATAAAATTGGAAATATTTTGAACTGTCCATGCACATACTTAAAATATATACATAAAGATCTTTGTTCTGTGGGATTCAGTTTGATAAGTTTTGCCCTTTTGACAGGGTCCTCTATCTTGGCTAGGGAAGAATCATCAAATCTCACATGGATACATGCACCTTTGGAGACGGGTGTGACTGTGTAGCACACGCCGCTTCCTGCTCACCTGCACGCTGAGGCCCTGTCAGCTGACCAGCTTGTGGCTAATCTGCTGTTTTCCTCCAGTGACACGTTCGCGTTCCTTCAGCACCTTTCCTCACTAGGAAGGAAAAGGGCTGATTTAAGGGGGCGGATCTTGAAATCTGAAATAATCATTTGCCAGAGGTACAGTCCTAATTATCAGCTCGTAATGTATGTTCAAGTTTAAACACGTAAAGTAAAAGCTAAGCGTGTCAAACACAGTCGTACATGAGCAGCACTGTGGCTCCACGTTTGAACTCCCAGTTCTGGAACTGAGGCCAGTGTTACCCACTGAATGAGTATTCACCTAATTAACTATTTCCATGCTAAGAAACCACTGAAATTCAAATGTGCCGCTGTCGATTTCCTCTTTTTAAGCAACAGCCTATTTACGATGTTACAGGACTTCATCAGAACTTGGGTTCCCTTAGGTGAGGAGCGAGGAAAATGCCTTAAAAACTGTTAATTTTTTGTGAGAAAGCAGAGCCGTAATTGGAGGCCGTCCCACGGAAGGTTCCGTTTCCTGGAGCCACTTGACCTCCGTGAGGAACAAAAGGACGGACATCCTCGTGGAGCCAAGCCACCGAAAAAAATAGCTCAAGTGGGCGCTTCCCGATTTGAAAAGCAGTACCTCACTTCCCGTTTCATTCGAGCCCTGAGAGCCGGTCACACAGCACCAGCACCTGGCCGTCTGACCAGTGACACCTTGCGGTTTTACGTTATGAATAGCATGTCTCGTGACGCATCATACTTTCCATGTCATTCACTCTTTAAAAGACCTTTTTCATTTATCACCTTGTGTTGAATTGTATTATATGTGACATCTGTCTTCAGTCTTCATATATACTGCTGTCTTCTGGCATTCACCTTTTTCAGTGTTCCAAGCACTGTTGTGTTCAAACAATGTAGCATTGGACTGCCACACAGTCTTGAGTTCTGTTCAGCTCTTGAGCTGAACTGTACTGAATATACATGTCTGTAAACACGAGTTATTCACAAGTTGCCCAGGAAAGGAGAGCGATAACCAGTGTAGACTGTGTAGATTGCGAGAGGAAACCAATAACCGTCAAAAACTGCTTTTCTGAGGTGAGTGTTTGACGCAAAGCAAACAAAAACCCAAAACACAATCGGCACAACTCGCTTCCCTGAGCTATTGTATGAGATTTCAGGCTGAGAACAAAGACAGTTCGCAGACACTTAAGCAAAGACACGACAGCAGCGGCCATTTTGGAAAACGAACCGACTACTACTGACTTACACTCCGTCAGCAGCGGCAATAACAGTCATGGTTTAAAAAACGAAAACTTTGGGCCCTCGTACCATGACATGCCAGGCCAATGCCAGGGCAAGGAGGACATCCGTTCTCTCCCCCTGCTGGCCCCCACGTCAGCAACTGGGGGGGGCTGCTCCCCACTGTAGCCACAGGAAGGGGAGGGGCCAGCCAAAGGACACGGCTATCCCATTGGCCATCAGGGTGTATTTACAAAGACCCATCCAATCCATATTTTTTTATTTTTCTTAAAGGCCTTTCTTATCACCACATCAATATTAAGGGATGCCCCCCCCTCCAAACATGCACACACACGTCACATTAAACAAACGCAGGCATCCCATAAAAGACGACACATGCAGGAACTGTTTGTTTTTCCAGAGAACGACTCTTTCTCAAGAGTAGCCAACGAGGGGCTGGGGGTATGGGGAGGGGGGACTGGACAAGGGGTCAGGGCTACTCTGATTAGGAGGTGTAGTCACATCCCGAATCTGCTGACAGGCTCAAAACACCCCAAAGAACACAGCTCCCCCCCTCCAGGACGCAAAGGTCCTACATTCCGTTATCCTGATAAACAAGCCGTGAGATAGTGCCAGGAGATAACACTGTGATTTACCTCACCCTGAACGTGCACGCATAGGCACGGGACCATTACCATATTCATTTTCATCCAAGACACCAAAAACTGTGTAACTGTCACATCAAAGTGACATTATCTCCAACATAAATGTTGACTGGACAAGACTTAAGGCTGATTTACACTTCTGCAGCAAGCCTACACCGTGACCTACGCCGTTGCGTTTATGCTTGTGCGCCGGTTTGTCTGTGTCGCTCACAGACAAACCTAAAAGCCCGTTTAGATGTTGCATTTATTGTCTTCTTACCCTGCAACATATTCAGTTGTTGAATCACCTATTTGAATGAGAAGAAAAACCAAACTTTTAACAAAGTTTCCGTTTATCGAGTCCTGATTATATTGTTGTTTTTTTTGTCACTTTTTATGCATTTTCCTATGTGAAGTTAGTGTCTGTTCTACGTTTTACATCTTGTAGAGTATGAATAAACTTAAAGGTCAGGGAATTTGGTGTTGGCATCCTGACTGTTTCGTAGACCTGTTGATGTTATGCCTAGGATGGGTTATTTCATGCTAGATATAGTTTCAGTCAGCTGTATAAGTACGCCGATGATGTACGCTTCCTTCACTGCCATTAAAAAAAGCAGTTCCTGCAGTCTGGGTCACCACAACATGTAGTTAGATTTCTGGGGTGGTGCACATCAGGCCATGGGGTCCACAGGCACGTTGTATTTATCACGTCAATTTGACGCCTTTAATCAGCCTTTACAGGCAAGAAAAAACACACAGCAAATGGCTGATACGTCACAGTTGCATAAGATTCACGTTTATTTAGTTTCAAGTCCTAACATTTTCTAAACATGCTTTTCTTCACTTTATAGGTCACATTTTTCCCACAGGTAGTAAAAGTAACAGAGCGGACAAGAACTTCAACACAAAGCTGTGATTTTTGAGGAAGAACGTGGGAAAGGACGTCCCACGGTGCAGCTGTCAGCCTCAAGCGGCGAGCAGTGACATTCACTCCAGTCAAGTTTCCGCTTATTTACTACAAGACAGGGTCTGGAAGCTTGAACCTCAGATGAAATGACATGAGCTATGTGTGATTCGGAGGGTCACCTTCACATGTCCCCCCCTCCCTCCACCTGAAAAAGGTATACATGAGACGACCAAGTAAGACTTTGCTTCCTCCATGTTCCTCTAATCATGATTACTGGACTCTAAAGGCATTTGCTGCTATATCCAGAGTAAATGAAGACTTAGAGGAGCACCAAACACTTCTGTAGCCTTCACACCAGGATATTACAGTGATTACAGGTAGGAGCGGTTCCTTCTCCAGCTCCATCACTAGCCTACTCAGCTATTTATACAGGTCAATCAACATTGCTTTTGATAGTCTTTCACCAACCAATCAGTGTACCCGTAACAGTCAATAAAAAGAGAGCTGATTGGCTGAAAAGTGTCACAGCAACATTGTGGAATATATTTTTAAAAAATGAAAGAAGGAAATCGATCAAGAATTACATCACAACTGAAAGGACTTTACAGGCAGATATAGAGTGGTTCATTACACTCAATGGGATAATGACTGTCAGCGGCTTCAAAGACACATGTTTCATGTTCTCTGTCACAAAAACAAGTGAGTTACAAAAATGAGCAAGGACTCGTCAGGTGGACCTGCTCCATTGCTTAAAAGTGATGAAAATCCTCAGGGTGTGAATGTGACCAGACCTCCCCTTGCCTGCTGGACCATTTTGGTGGAACGTATTTCGGAGGACAGGTGAGGGGACTGGTGATTGCGAGGTGACCTCGCTCACGGTCAGTGTCACCTGCAGTTTGGCCCGAGGTAGTGGATGTGTGTATCCAAGGCAACGGGAGTATAAAAGCGTTATCATTCTCTGTCTACAAAGGGCTGCCTCTTCAATTCAGCATATTCCTTTGGCAGTTAGATCCATAATCACTCTGCCGGCATTGATTATAAGAGGTGCTGAAACACCTGCGGTCAAGATACGCTTAATAATTTGGAAAATCTGAATTATAAAACAGTAAAAACACAATAAAAAGCAGAATAGACAGCCTTTCACAGACAATGAGCCCGAGCTGCCCGAGGACTCCGATCAAGAACCACTGCGGAGGATCAAATGGCAAGAAAAAAAAAAAAGAGTGTCTGACACAGAAAAGTAGGTAACAGCGGTGGGGAAAAACCCAAAACAATAAATAAGTTTAACAACATCCCATAATATCCCATTGTGACATGATGCCACAGAAGAGGTAGTATTTGTGTGGAAATCGCAACTGCTAAACAACTCCACGGTGAAGATACATTCCACGATTTAGAAAAACAAACGTAAATCTCCGAAGACATGGCAGAAAGGCCAGATGAGCAGACAGGGGGCGGGTGGGACCGTGGGTGTATGCAGTACTCAGTAGTACTAAATCTCAGGCAGACGGGACAGGCCCAGAACATCACTCACCACTGGAGACCTACGAAAACATCTGTGAGCACCGACTTGTGAAAGAACGTCGTAGCCTAGGCCTCGCAGGGTCAGAGGTCACCGCTACCCATACATGCGCTTCTGGACAGGGCCTTCTCCAAGGCCTCATGTCAATCCCTGAGCTTTTTAGAGGGTGTGGTGTTTGTTCGGTGCCTCCCCATCTGGACCTGAGCTCAATTACACCTGGTCTCCAACACGTCCTTCATCAGAATTTAACCAGCTGATGGTGTAACCTCTGAACGGCTCAACCTGGCGCCCCCTGCTGTTGCCATCGAGGAAGGAGATGAGAACATCGCGGGCATCTGACAGGCTCTCCGAAAGCACTCGGAACATGGCAGAAAGTAACAAAGAAAGAAAAACCCTTCACTTTAAACAATGTGGGGAAAAAATCTCAAATAAACCCTCACTGAAAATTCAAAATATTCGCAGTAACTATTCATGAGGATAAATGGAAGATAAACACTCAAGCTGAAGCCGATGAAACAAAACGAAAGAGAAACGAATATCTAAGGCTCTGTGGCTCCACTTCAGCTGAAAATCCAAAAATGCCGGCAGAAGGCCGTGGGCGTGTGACAGGGACACGCTGAGGGGAAAGGCCAAATGCTGTTTCAACAAACAGCTCAAACACAGTAAAGCCAAGCCTTTGGTATCGCCTGTCATTTGTCATTGTCTGGTGCAAATTGTAAACACTTAAATTTTTTTTTTTTTTTTTAAAAAGTACATTTAGCATTTCTGGAATGTTCTTTGCTTAGACAATGGCTGGCGAGACCATTCAGCGCTCATCCTTGGGGAGGCGCTCTGGCACTCTGTAGCCCCCCATCCTCTGCTGGGTCCTGAGATGATGTGCAGCCTGAAAACCATCCGCAGTGTTCATCACTGAATCCACTCCTTCAGCAACAGCCACATGGTTCCATTAAGGATCAGCCAAATCCAAATTTTCCCTGGTTTGAACTTCTGAGTTTTCATATTCCAGATCATCAAATGTACCCTTCAAACCAAAGACCCCCCCCCCCCAAAAAAATAAAAAATAAAAACAAAGGAATACAGACAAGAACGTGTCTACTAAAACAAGCTACAATATCCTAAAACCTACAGCTACAAACTCTACATGTAAGATCGGCATAGCAACATCTGAGTAACTTCCGAATGCAATAAAAATACATTCACTTTACCCTGTTTTAACACAAGTCCTAGAGGACCTGAGAAAGGACCAATGAGAGCTCCGATGAGCTAATGAGCAACCAATGGGAGCAAGCGCAGAGCTGGGGGTGTGGTCATGGCATGGCGAGAGCTGTCTTGTTTCCAGACTTCTTCCCCAACCTACATCCAAGCTCTGACACACCTGGCAGATTTTAGAAAATGCAAATCTCAAATTTAGCACTAAAATACTGGAAAGGATAGCACCGCTCCAGTTTCACGGGCTTTGTGTCACCAAATTAATATTTCGTATGGGGAGGCAAGGGCGTTTTCCTGTTTATAACCAGACAGAAATGCATTTCAGGTTACAGAAAACTGGCAGGAAGCAGAAGCAGGTGATTCACCAGCAGGTAAAAGTCACTGTTTGGACCCCTGGGGGGGCACCGGCTCCAGCTCTACGGCTCAGGGCAATCCCACCCACCATGGGTTCATCTCCCCCCGACTGCTAGGCATCAGCTGCATCTCTGTCAGACTGGCTCACGCCATCAGCGGATGCTGGCCCTACACCACCACTCCTGTAGAGGGCGCTCAAAAACATCTTGCATAATATTCCTACACTTTGGTCAAAAAGCAAGGAGAGGAAAAAAAAAAAAAAAACAAGCAAACAAAAAAACACACCTCACTCTCTTTCTCCCCCAACTCCCTCTTCCCCAGTCCTGGATTGTAGAAAATACCCGTATAAATTTTTTCTTGCGTTAGCAAGCCGCACGACAGCAGAAAAACAACAGGCTAACCTTCCTGGGAGCCAGACCTGGGTCCCCAGCTGTGCTTTTAAGTATATGTAAAATATAACTAACCTTTTAAAAGACTGAATAAATTAGAGGTGTCAGTCTTTAGTCTATTGTATATATATTTCTCTCCTTCTTAAAGCTTCCTGATGACACACAGAAGTCTTGAACAGAATATCTACATTAAGAAGCTGGTTACCGAAGTTCATCTTCCCAGCCAAGGCCTGAGCGACCAGCCTATGATCACCATCTCATAGAAGCTGGCCTGAATACATTCGAACCCACGTTTTTCAGAAAACAGCCCAGCGTTTCCCATGGTGCAATGCATATCTAACACTGATCTAATCGGGAAACACAGGAATTTTCGTGACAGTTGCAGCTGTAGAGCAACACTGTTGGACGTGGGAAATTTTTGGTTTAAGGGGGGGAAAAAAAAAGAAATATTGATAAAATTTAGACTGGGGAACATTTTCAAGAGAGGGGAAAAAATGGTACCTGGAATAAGGGAGATATGCTCATGAGGTAGTCATTCAATAAAACACGATTCATCTGACGCGATAACCCCGCATCACGAAAGAAATAAAATACATCTATAAAAGCTAAGCCCTAAAATGGCAATGCGCTCACATTAAACGATCAAACACACACTTGTAAACCGTGAAGACTGAGGCGTCGTTTTTGTGCAGTAGTTTGTACAGAAGCGTGTGCATTGCGTAGGTCGTCGTACATTCAGCTCTGTCGTGAAATAAATATAAAGAGAAAATAGCTTAAAGTAGCTGCTTGTCACATTCACAAAAAGGGGGGTGCAGTCCCCCTCTGGTCCCTCGCTAAGCGGGCTCGGTGGGCGTGGCTTAGTTTCCAGGGGCGGTGCCTGTGGTGATGCAGGGGGAGCTCCCTGTCCTGTAGCTATTCAGGCTGGATTTGCAGGAGTGCAGAACAGCTTTGAACAGCAGGGGGAGCTGTTCCAGGGGGACACTCACCAGCTTCCCTGTGACACAGGAGAGAGAGAGCAGCTGAATCCAGGAAGCAGCTGTACAGCACCCAAACCAAACCCAGTCCCTAACATTCTCTGAACATCACACCCATCATTTCTTACTCACCGGTATCAATATAAACCTATATAAACACGTGTGCAGTTAAGCTAAGGATGGGGTGGCGCCCGTGTGCAGTTAAGCTAAGGATGGGGGGGTATCTGTGTGACTCACCTGCAATGCAGCGGATCTCCGGCAAACACATCATAATTTCCGGAAAACGCTTGGGCTGGTGCGGATACTTGTACTCTGTGTAGTCTTGGCACACGTACCAGTAACGCTTGTTCAGCTGTTCCAATTGGGATACGTTAGTCAGCCCCCGAATATCTGTTTTGGGGTGGAGGGGGGTGTTGAAAGACCCATCTTTAATGGCAGCACCTTATTTTATCATTTTAGTTATTTTATAGTTCAAACTTGGAATGACAGAGGATAATGTAAGGCTGTGTCTTTGTACACAAACATATATACCACACACACACAGCACAAATACATATGTACATTTACAGTTTATTTTACGGGGCACAAATATTATAGTATTATACTATTAGTTATGTATCAATTAACCATAAATTAAGTCTTAGTTACATACTGATCTCATGTTAATTCATCATTAATGAATTATGATGCATATTTTATCCCAAGCAGTTACTATATCTGTTACTATATCTGTTACTTCTGTAAACCTCTGAACTACTGAAAGAAGACGTAATGAATAACAAGTGAAATACTGATCTCACCTTTGTTCATCATTAATGAATCCTGATACATCTTTTATCTCTAGTGACTATATTTGTTAATGATTTCTTCATGATTTGTACTACAGTAGTAAGTGCGTTATTACTAAGTATTGTACCTCAAAGTGTAGCCCTTTTACTTATTATACATTTCTGTGGCTGTCATTCCCTCACCGTGCAGTGAGTCTGTGTTTTGAAAAGCAGGAATGTACAGGAAGCCCTCACCTTACGAGTTTATGGAGACGCAAATGCTAAAAGGGAACATGTTAAACATGCTAAAAGGCAGAGTGTAAAAGGCAGAGTGTAAAAACAAGCGCCGCGGAGCTGCCGTCTCTGTGCCCTCTACTGCAGAGAGGCTCTGCCGCAAGCGTCCGCATGCGGGAGGGTGTCACTATTCACCGTGTCTGTTTCACTGAGCGCCTTAACTTCAGCGCTGGCACTAAAAGCCACAGCATTAGGCTCCCTGGACCTTGAGTACCTTGGTTGAGGAAGTTGACGGCCTTCATGCAGACGTACTCTTCACTGCTGACCTTCAGCTGGTGGAACTTGCGGAACAGATATATCAGCCTCTCCATCACCTCCATGCTGTCCTCACTGAACCTGCACACGCACACACGTACACACGCGCACACATACGTCGTTATCAAAGCACGATTCACGTTGTCCTGACATTGGTCCCTGTTCGCATGACTGCAATCAGAAAAAATGCAACATCCGTGCCGAGTCTGAACGCAGACCCAGCTCAGGGTGCTGACCAATACAGTTTACCTCTGAGCCATCGCAAGATTGTTTTTCTTTAATGCCAACTACAGGCTGCAGTATTCTGACGCTCCATTAACACCAGCAACCAGAGGGGGCGCTGAAACACCATCAGCACCCCTACTTCCACTGCTACAGAGCCTGGTTGGACTAAAAACCTGTTCAGCTTGGCAGGATATTCAGCTTCAGCACCCAAACCACCATCCTTAAGGAGCAGGGACAAGAAAGACTCTTTCAGACTGTCCACAGGACCATGGTCAAAGAGCAGGAACCAGCTGGGACTGAATCCAGCTACCAGTCTTAAAAGGATGAACAGGTAACTCCCCCCCCCCCCCACACACCATGACATCATACAGTAAACATTTCCTGTGGGGTGGGAGGGGGGGGCAGGGTGGAAACGATGGCGGAACAGGATGGACGTCTACAGGAAATGAGAGTGATGCGATCAGGGACAGGTAGTAAACCTCAGAATGGTCAGATATAGACCAGGATGCCGCCGCAAGTTGGTACCAACGAAAAGCAGAGTGACCCCCCCCCCCAAGACCACCTCATGAATTTTTGATTAAGTTTTAACTGACGATGACATTTTTCTTCGCCGTGGTAACGGCAGTTTGGGTCACTGCCTGCGCTGTGAAGCAAACCACCAGTAAATCAGCGGCCCTTTGCACGTCCCGGGTGGGCATGAACCGCGGCAGGACAATAAATCCCACTGAGAAAGAGACAGAGGAATTGAGGGGGGGGGCTAATTTACACCATGGAGGAGCCCAAAGCCGGCACCCCTGCTTCTGAAACCCGTGATATGGAACAGGAGCCTTTAGCATTTCCCACGGGGTGATAGTCACAGTCTGGTAGGTCTCCTCAGTAATGGAACCTGGCACAGGACCAAAATCAATAAACTCCACCTCAGTGGGAAGAGAGAAAGAGCACATCCGGCTGTGTGAGGCCTTTGGAAGAAGAGCTCTCATTCCTGCTCGGACTTTCCTGCCCTCAGCGGCTGGATGGTCAAAGTCCACGCAGCCATAACTCTACCATTAATGTCATCAGAATGTTTTCAGCATGCAGGAGAGAGATGAGAGGATGTGGAATCAGAAGATGGTGTCCCCCCCCACAGTTTCTCTGGCTCTGGGTGGAGCAGATGAAAGACTTCCCCCCCCCCCCACCCCCCCTGTGGTCATGCCCTCACCCCTGCAGCTCGTCGTCGGACGGTGTGTACTTGGCGGTGACATCAGCCAGGTCGCCGAAGACCTGGCCGCTGTAGATGGTCAGGCAGGAGAGCAGCAGCAGCTCCTGCCAGCTGGCACTCAGCAGGCAGGTGTAGTCCTCGATGGAAAGCTCGCAGAAAAAGGGCAGTCGCTTCACCCAGGAGATCTGCCGGAAGAGCAGCTCGTCTGCCAGCCGGCAGAGCAGGGCGAAGAGCTCCACCTGCGTCACCTTGTACCTGCCAAGAGGGGACAACTGGGTCAACACCACCGGCCACAGGCATTGGCCAGGGGGTGCGGATGGATCGATACCCCGCATGGCTTAAGGCAACTGGCAAGAAGGGCGAGAGGGCGGAGCGAAGAGAAGAATAGAGAAACGAAGGACAGGAGGAAAAGAGACATACGACAGGAAAGTGTGACTGACTAACAGCACAAGTCAAAACATGGAGGACTCCAGAGGAGGAAGACAACCGTTCATCTTCATCAGTGTTGCACTGTCTTCAGCTTTGCGGCGTTTGAATCTGTGGTGCTTTGTTTACCCCTGGGATCAGTAAAGTCCATCCATCCATCCATCCATCCATCCATCCATCCATCCATCATGAAGCACTCCCATCAGGCAATCGACTAGATGTCTGCGTGAGACTCGGTGCAGCTCAGTGCAGTTGGGTTTAGTTGCTCACCCGTCCTCGATAAGCATGGGGGTTCCCAGGGGTGCCATTTCCTCAGCGGCCACCAGCTGGGAGATGAGTGTTTGCGACTGCGGGTAGAGGTTACGGGGCTGGGGGGGCAGCAGGCCGGACTGCGCCGCCGCGGCATAGCCGAAGAGGTGCGGCAGGAACGGGTAGTGCGGCGCCACAGGGGTGCCCATGTATTGTTCCCGGAGCGCCGATGAGTAGCCATTCATCTCCAGAGAGCGGCTGCGGGGGCACAAAGATGACGATTCTTTCCGGAATCTACCAGCCTGATCATCTTTTAACACAAACTGTCTCAGTCATGGTCCAGTCTTTATTTAGACTTTTTCAGACCATCTCATTCCCACTCCTTTGTTTTACAAATAAACTATTCTGACCATGTCACTGGTTTTGCCTGATGAGACTTTGGATATTGGGACGTAAGGTCTCACACTGCTTATAGACCCTGAGCTGCATTTGCTTGTTTCCATGACAGCACAGCCCACCAGCTAGGCCAATGAGGGGGCTACTCACTTTGATGACAAGGTGGAGGCCGGCGAGGGCTGGTTGCCCTCAGAGACGCCGTTGCTGGGGGAGCTGTGGTCGCTGTCACCATTGTTGCTCCAGGTGTGCTCCGGTAGGCTGGCTTCCTCCTTGAACTCCTGGCCAGACATGATCCGCTCAATCTCCTCATCCGAGATCTGGGGAGGGTGAAGAACAGGTGGGATAGGGAGGGTTAGATGAACACTGTCTAGCATGTTCTCAGGTCAAGATCAGGCATTTCTGTAAGAGGAGGTGCACACCCAGAAGTACACAGATGTACTCCCGGCACAACCACCACCTCCATAGTGTTCCTCTGCAGGAGCTCAAGAGCTGGTCCCAGAGCAGATCTCAAAATCTGATGTGCCAGAAAGTGAACCTGACCTCTCCAGCAGAAGGTGCCTGCACTCCTCAGTGCATTGCCAGACACTGGCTCATGTTTTCACAAATAGGGGATCTGTCAGGGTCCCACATTCTCTAAGGTGACGTGCTCTACAATGACTCTACTGGCCTCCACGAGGAACCTCGGTACGTCACTCGACAACATTTGAGGCCTAAAGAGGAAGAAGCAGGTGATGGACAAACGATTTTTGAGCCCTCAAAAATCAACATCAACATCATCCTTGACTAGCTCGACGTCATGCTTGCGCAACTCAACATCTACTTCATGCTTGACGAGGTACACACACGGGGGTATTAATTTTCCATTATAAATAGGCAGGAAATATAAAACGATCTTTTAATACCATGGGAGATAATGGTTTTTGTGTGTTTTCCAAAAAAAAATCCCCGCAGTGATGTGCTACTTCAAGCTGCTCTTTACAGGTTCCAAGTAGATGTAATAAGTCACCAAAATGAAAACGAGTGAAGGGGTGACCACATCTCCAGCAAGACACAAGGAAGTCCGTTCCAATCGCAGAGGTGGCCATGGAAATAAGTGACCGCAGCAGACATACATGCTCCTTCAGCCCTGCCACTCGGGGAACATTTTCAAAAGCTGCTTTGAAAACACTCTGGAATAACAAAAATCCATCCTTGCTGAAACAGGATTTAAAAATCCCCCCACCCCAAGCCTGCCTCACCCCCATCTGCATTGACAGGCATTCATAAGGCAGAAGAATACGTGGGCAATGTGGGGCGGGAGAATCCTGGACGCGGCATTCCATTCAGGAGAGATCACCTTTGTTGGGGGCTCCGCCAATTTCTCTCTGCCGGCGAAGTGATTATTATGTCAACATTGACCATTTCCCATCATTCCCAAAAAGACCCATAGAGTGTACGGTGCATTAACGGTGCCCTCCATTCAGCACTCGGTGGGGCGGCAAACAAAGGCGGGAAGACAAACGGCTGCCGCCCGCACTAATCGGCACGGAGGGGCCTTGCGGGAGATGTGACCGACCTTGCTTGACTTTTATCGCTGTTGTTCTGTAAACAAAAGGCTGGATTTGTCAATAAAGCTGTGTTTTCCTTTCCAGCCGCTGCTGGGTACTGTCTAAAAATAAAATAAAAGGAGGTGGCGGCTCTCTGGAAGCAAAAAAATCAGCTTTCATGGCGAGGAACGGCAGCGCAGAGGCGGGCCGACTTGGTCATGATGCCACCAAACCCGAATCCGTAGAAGACCCCATGCTTACTGCTCAGCAAACGAAAATGATTTTTAATAAATGAATTATTTTCATTGCTGTTGAGGACAGAAGTGGGGCAGGTATCACAACTCCGGACTTGCGGAGGAAACATAAAGACATTGATGCGGACGATGACTGAACCCAAACGCGTGTGCAAGCAGGACACATACCTGAACAGGCCCGATGCTTTTATTCCGACCCCCAGGCATCCCATCCTCTCTGATTGCTGCAAGACGGAGGAACAGAGAGAGAAAGATTAACAACCACGCCTGTCATTCTGGAGCATTTCAGGAGGCTGGGTCTGTCCTGGACCAAATGTCATACGGAAAGGAGCATCCCTGCTGTAGACAAGGCTCCCCCTAGTGGTGTGATCAGGTTTTAAATACGATCAGCTGGGTCTGCACGAGGTATAGGTCTACAGTCTGCATGCAGTTACATGCTACTTCCAGCAGAGGGCACCCCACACAGACAAACCGCTAGCTGCAAAAACTCCCCGTAAATGGTCGGCTGGTTGGACGGATCAGTTCAGTGTGCAGTTTATCACACAGCAGGCAGCTAAATTAACAGCTGGGAGAAATACCTTGTAGGAAAAAAAAAATAGGAAAGGCACACGGTGAATCAGAATGTGATACGGTCCCGGTGTAATGTTCATAAGTCGACCATGGCAGCGATGAAGAAGGCTGAAGGGCATGTGACCACAGGACTGTGGCTTTTAAAAAAACTACAAAAAAAAGGCAACAATTTTTCTGCAGGTGGGAACGACAGGGGAGAGCATTTAACCAGGGGCTCTCTTTCAGCTCCATGCTCTTGCTGGGAGTGGGGGTTGGTATAAGTGGGCCACAGCCAGTCGGCCTGACAAGCAGCGGTGGGGGGGGGAAGGGGGGGGGGGAGGGTTTTGGCAGCCCGCCCGATACAAGCCCGCGAGGCACAGGCCGGGTCCCCCCGGCG
>JAODKE010000053.1:50099-64880 GCA_026779605.1 Mormyrus hasselquistii
TCCTGTAGGTGTGAGCTGTGAGTGTATTGGTAGGTAGGCCCTGCCCTCGGGCTCCTGTAGGTGTGAGCTGTGAGTGTGTCGGTAGGTAGGCACTCTCCTCGGGCTCCTGTAGGTGTGAGCTGTGAGTGTGTCGGTAGGTAGGCACTGTCCTCGGGCTCCTGTAGGTGTGAGCTGTGAGTGTGTCGGTAGGTAGGCACTCTCCTCTGGCTCCTGTAGGTGTGAGCTGTGAGTGTGTCGGTGGGTAGGCACTGTCCTCGGGCTCCTGTAGGTGTGAGCTGTGAGTGTGTCGGTAAGTAGGCACTGTCCTCGGGCTCCTGTAGGTGTAAGCTGTGAGTGTGTCGGTAGGTAGGCACTGTCCTCGGGCTCCTGAGCAGCATTTGAAGGTGTGTTGTATCGGCAGGATTGGACAAATCCTTTCTTCCTGTAAACCAGGGATGTCACCGGATGAAAAAATCTGGGCCATCCACGGGACCATTTTCTCCCGAGCCCATCCAAAAACTAGTGTAAGAAAACACCCCCCTCCAAGAACCAGAAACAGATTGGGAGGGGGGGGTCTGTGTCTCCATTTATTAGGACAGTGATACAGGTGGGACTGCTCTTTGGCCCTGAGCACATCCTGGCCATAGCCGTCATTAGCACTCTGGAACATTCTCCCCCTCATGACAAACAGGTGTGTATTACTGCTGGACAGTGGTGCAGCTGCCTGGAAGCTACCCAGGTCCAAGGGCCTCCTTACCGGAGGTGCAGCAGTGTACCCCATTCCTGCCCAGAGCAACCCTCCGTGTTTCAGTTGAATGAATGAGTGCATTATTGGGACTTCCCAGACACATGGGGGGCGGCTATGCTGGAGATGTTTGGGGGTGCACTGTGGCATTATGGGATGTTCCCAGCTCATTTTGTCTGGATGGAAAGGTAGTGTTGAGAATCACAGTATTAATCTCTTTAGAGATGAAAAAGAACGGACTGTAACAGCTTGTGAAGCACGACATGGCTGTGATTTACATTAGCACTGCGCCCATGTGCCTTAAGGAAGAGGATTTCAGTGGACTGGTATGTCAGGTAGGAATGCAACCCACGGTCACTGCACCCCCCCCCCCCCCCTCCCCCCGTCCTGAACACTTCAGCTGTAAACCTGGGGCTGTTTTTGTCAGTGTTAAGGGGCATCTCCTCATCCACTAGCATCCACGTTTCTTCTTTCTTTTAAAATGTACGAGTGCCAATAAGGAAAGAAAAACCCACCCCCCAAAAAAAGTGTTAATCTGATTGTGATTAATGTCTGTCTATTCAGCATCTCAACAAAACCCAGTTTTGTGGCAGCTTGGAAGACTTGGCTTGTAGCATCCAGTCAGGTGTTTAGCTGTTGGTTCAGGGTATCACTGAGATATGCCTTTTTAGTTTGCTGTGCTATCTTGTACATTCAGTTAAGGTCTGATAGAGAGAAGGTGATCTCTTCATCTCTTCATCCTTGTACCTTCAGCCCTACCTCAGCTTTGTGCCTTGTTCTCTGCATGTCTTGAGCTAAGATCCAAAGGTAAGCAGTCATTCTTCTCTGCTGTGTTACTGACATGGACGTACAAGGTAAAGCCTGCAGGATCACAGGGGATTTCTGCTTCTGGTTGGTTCTCCAGAGCCGGCTGGCTGTGGGATGTGAGCATGGTCTCTGCTGGAGGTAGACCCATGTTCTACCACGCTTCTGAGCCCCTCTTCTGTCTCGGCTGAAGGAGAGCTCTCCAGAGTTCCACATTCTTCCCTCCAAAACTTTTCCAAAACTCCGTCTTGTGTCATGCCCTTGTCACGTTGTTTGTTCCATTATTCCTCACAGATGGCTGTTTGCTTTGCAGCTGATCTTTCTACACGCCGCTGCAGTCAAGAGACAAACTTGCTGTCTCACAGCTTGAGAAAGCTTCTCAGATCAGAGACACATTTGGCCAGTTTCGTTGGTGAATGACTCTGTGACTCTTTCCCTGACATCCTTGCGTTGCTATAACACCCCTTGACTCACTCTGAATCCTGTCTGAAACGAGACATTTGTAAAATGATGCCTTGGCCTGGGATTATTTGTTTTAAATGTATCTCTTTTTTCTGTTCTGTTAAAATGGAGCTGCACAGCCAAATATGAAAAGTCAGTTTGCTTTCCTCAGGAGACAACAGAAATAAGGGCTATTTATATATATGGTTTCAGCACGACAACCCACCTTAATGTTGTCCCCCCTCCCCCCGTTGCTGCTTGCTGATTGGGAGCTGGCTGGTGCCCCATGATCACGCCCTTTGGTGTTACGGTCAGCCCTGTGAGGCGTGTAAAGGTTGTGCTGAGGAGATCCGAGTGAAAACTGCCAGCCAGGACACCCATTGTACAGACAGGACCGCCCCCACTCTTCGGGCTCCCTGCACCTCATGGTCTCCACACCTCCCTCCCTTCCTTCCTCCTTCACTCCCTCCCTTCCTTCCTTCCTCCTACCCCCCTCTCTTCCTCCCAAGTGTCCTTTACAGCTAACGGATAGGGGGCGCTACCACCATCACAGTCACATGATGAGAAGTCGGATGCGGCATAAGATGCTGCCAGGACCCACCAGCTCTGGAGGAAGTGAGCACCAGGCCCCCAGCTGTGAGCTGGAATTTCCCCCCATGTCCTCCTCTGGCCACTTTCTCACATGCTACTACCTGTCCGTCATCGTCACGGTGCCCAGGTCCCCAGCTGACTTGGGGTTCAGTTACTCCATCTTGCTGCTGGTTGATGCTGCGCTTCCACACCCGTAATTAGCTGCAACTTGGTACCACAAACAAACAGATGACAAATGTATGACAAATGAATGAATTCAAATGTTCAAATGAATGAATTCAAATGTTCAAACAAACATTTGAATTAGGTGATTAGTGGTGATTGTCAACGCACCACAGCACAGCACGCAACAAAACAATGTGTCCTCTGCATTTAACCCATATGTGACTTTCGTGACATAGCAGGGGGCAGCTAATTCAGCGCCGGGGAGCAGTGCTTGGGGACGGTGTCTTGCTCAGGGTACCTCAGTGGTGACTTGCTGGTGACCTACGCTGCCATTCATTGCCACCGTACCCACTGGCCCCCACTGAGCCAGTGGCCACAGTGTAGTACTGTGCCCCCTCAGTGAGCTCTACACACCTCAGTGTGTGATACTGTACACCCTCAGTGAGCTCTACACACCACAGTGCGATACTGTACAGCCTCAGTGAGCTCTACACACCACAGTGCGATACTGTACACCCTCAGTGAGCTCTACACACCGCAGTGTGTGATACTGTACACCCTCAGTGAGCTCTGCACACCACAGTGAGGTACTGTACACCCTCATTAAGCACTACACACTGCAGTGCAATACCGTACACCCCCAGTGAGCTCTACACACCACAGTGTGATACTGTACACCCTCAGTGAGCCCTACACAACATAGTGTGGTATTGCATACCCTCAGTGAGTTCTACACACCACAGTGTGATACTGCATACCCTCAGTGAGCTCTACACACCGCAGTGTGTGATACTGTACACCCTCAGTGAGCTCTACACACCGCAGTGTGTGATACTGTACACCCTCAGTGAGCTCTGCACACCACAGTGAGGTACTGTACACCCTCATTAAGCACTACACACTGCAGTGCAATACCGTACACCCTCAGTGAGCTCTACACACTACAGTGTGATACTGTACACCCTCAGTGAGCCCTACACACCACAGTGTGTGATACATGTACACCCTCAGTGAACGCTACACAACATAGTGTGGTGCTGTACACCCTCAGTGAGCTCTACACACCACAGTGTGATACTGCATACCCTCACTGAGCTCTAAACACCACAGTGTGTGATACATGTACACCCTCAGTGAGCTCTAAACACCACAGTGCAATACTGTATACCCTCAGTGAGCTCTAAACACCACAGTGTGTGATACATGTACACCCTCCGTGAACTCTACACACCACAGTGCAATACTGTAACCCCTCAGTAAGCACTACACACCGCAGTGAGGTACTGTACACCCTCAGTGAGCTCTACACACCCCAGTGCAGTACTGTAACCCCTCAGTAAGTACTACACACCGCAGTGCAATACTGTACACCCTCAGTGAGCCCTACATACCACAGTGCACCCCAGTCGACTCGCTGTCATCGAATGGGGTAGGCCTACATTAGACATCGTGGGAATTTCTCACTGGCAGCACATGACTCTCCACGAGCAGGTACTTTATGTATCTCAGGTGGTTTCCCACAGAAAGCTTGAAAAACTGCTTCTAAGTTTCGAGCACAGTTCCCCTAAATCGTCCAGCCCCATGGATGTGAGGGCTTTCAAACAGGCACGGAGCTGCCGCTGGTTCTTTTTCCACCACGTGTTGAGGTCTCTCTCACTTCCTCTCTGGGAGCCAGGAGGTGGAGCGGGTGGTGCAGCGCCTCTGTCAGAGTGTCCAGGAAGCGCAGGTCTTTACACAATCGCCTCATTCACTGGGCCGACAAAGAGCGCAGTGACAGGGCAGCATAATAGACAGCAGCATCTTGGTCTGCAGCTTCATTCACTCCCTGGCTGCACTTTCAGCTCCTGTTCTACGTATCTGTACTGTCATTATCTGGACCGGTGCTATTTATTTATGTACTATAATACTGTGTAGCATCACCAGATTATGCATTTCCATATGTACACTGTGTGCACCATCCACATCTATTTGCACTCTCTACTATAAGACTGTGTAGCTGCTGGTCCTTGTCACAAATGCACAGTTTGTCTTGTAAATGCACCATTGGATATTTGATGCAGCCGAATGCGGCTAATGGGGTGGTTCCCCATCCGAAGGGTGTGTACCACTTGTCACAGAAGTCCAGCTGAGGAGAAAATGCGCCCCCTGTTTTCTTGTGTGAATGTATGCTTTTCTCCTCTGGTTTCCAAGGCAGATTCTACGGCTCTGGTCCGGGAGGTGGCAGCAGGCAGACTGATTGGGTCTTTGCTTTTCTTGTTCTCTCAATCGATGTCTTACCAGCCTGAGTGATACTCTCATTCCGGCTGCTTGGCCCTGGAGCCCAAGAAGTTGGGGAATGACCCATTTGGGAGTCCCTGAGGGCCGCTGTCAGGTGCCTAGGAGTCCCTGCTGTATTTTCTGGGTCCTCCCGTGTCAGGATCTGTGCCCCCAAGCTGTTGACTGAATGAATAGCTGCAGGATACTTCCGCCTAACTGATGAAATGTCCTTTATGATTGGATGTCACCGCCATAATTAACATGATGCTTCACTCATCTGCAGATTCCTAAAAACAGCTCATTTTCACATGGTAGCCTGGAAAGCCCAGTAATCATCCCCAAATCGAGATGGGGAGGGGGCTGCAGTATGCAAACAGGGAGACATGAGTGGCACAGGAATCCTGCAGCCATCCCGGTGGCATGTTGGCTCTTGACTCAATCACAGGTGGTTGAGATAATGTCAGTGCTCATGTAGGACCTTTGGGGTTCCTGGTAGCCTGACCCCTCATCTCATCTGATGCACAAGCTCCCCACACCCCGGACCTTCCTTAGAGCTCACCACACCTTCCACACATAATGATGCTGGCGTATGCCGAGAGCTTTACAAGGGGGGTAAGATACAGCATTTGGGGCTCTAAGTGCTGGACATTAACCTTTCTGCCACTTAGTGCCATGATTTACAGCCCAGGTTCTTATCAGAGATGCCCGATGCAATCCACGGGCATGACAGCTGTCAGGACGAATGAGGTGAGCACGGTAAATAAGACGAGATGCTGCTCCACACAGCCGGAATGCGACTCTTGAGGAAACTGCTGGGAATGTGGCATGTTTTCAGTAGCTTTGGGAAGGTTGTAGGCGGCCAGACTGTGTATGCGTGTATCTGTGTGTGAGATATTGATTGATTGATTGATTAGATAGATAGGAACTTTATTGATTCTGAAACGTATGATGTCCTGCTGAACAAGACCCAAGATCCAGAAACTCCCCAGACAAAAGCATATTTTATATGTACTTGCCTCTTCCCCTGTCTCTGCTGTCCTGTGCCTTGGCTCTGAGCTGTGGTGTCCTCAGTACTCTACACTTCCTGCACATCACTCTGTACTTGCTGTTCAGTCTTCACCTGTGGTTGTGCACAATGTCTCTGACTTAGGGTCTCTGCTTGGCCAACACTGCTTAGGTTTATTTCCAGCTTGATTGATCTTTGGGTGACTTGCCGTTGTGACATGTTCCCCTTCTGCCTTTGGACCAGAGCAGACAGACTAATCTAGCTGAACTGAGCTATCTGGTCTGAAGACCTGAAGAAGAGCAGACAGGTTGTTATGACCTCCATCGCTGGCTTAGCCAGCTGAGCTGAATGCTCAATGCAGCCTTCATAGGTCTGCAGAGTCTACTCTTTAAATTCAAGTTTGTCTGTAGACTCATAGATGGTATTTTCTGAAGTCTTATTCAGTTGTTCCTTAGCAGCGGTGAGGGATTTGTTCTGTTTGCCTTCATGCTGGCAGGTGTGTTTCATTCCCCTGCAGCTTCTGTTTTGCCTGCTTGTCGGTCATTAAAGGCATTGGACCTCTCTGTCTGTATCCTGCTCTTTGGATCACAGGTCTGAGCTGTTTGTCTTCCTCTCTCTACAGTTGCCTGGATCGACGAAGAGGAAGTTGGCTGTGGATGAGGGGCCGAGGCTACCAAATGGGGTCTCTGGTGGTCCCATGACCCAGGGGAGCAGCAAGCGCCCGTGCCTGGACGATGTCACACTGGCTATGGGCCCTGGCCTTCAGCACTCACCCTTCTCCTCGGGAGCTGGGACAGGGCCCCATGGCCCTCTGCTAGAGGGCAATGGGTTGAATCACAATGGCCTGGGCTCCCCATACTCCGTACCACAAAAAGCCAGCCCTGACTCGATGGTGGGGGGGACCATGCAGAGCTCCTTTAACCCTGGTGGGGCCAGTGCCGCCCCAACAGTGGAACAGGAGCTCCAGGACCTTCTGGACGAACTGACTAAGAACCCGGATCCATCCCTCACAGAACTGGACATCGAGAAGATCCTGGGGAACAAGGGGGATGAGCAAGTAGGTGGATCGGGTGGCTTCGTACACCCTGAAAGGGCAGGGACGCCTAAACGCTCCCCTCAGGGACCCTCCCATCTTGAGAACCACCTGACCCGCTCTCCAGGCTTCTCCCCGGTGCCTCCAGTAGGATCCTCCCAGGTTGGTCCCCATCCCACGGGGAGTGCCTACTCCCTCTCCCACACAGTAAAGGTGGTCCCTTCTCCTCTCTCTGCCTCCCCGCTCTCCACTTCATCCTCTCAGAGCCACGCCCAGGGCCAGGCCCGCTCACCCATGTTGTCTGCAGCGCTGTCCAGTCGTCCTGGTTCTACCTGGCATGAGGTGTCCAGGGCCCAGCAACTGCAGCAAATGGCTTCCAACAGCAAGCTCCTGTCCTCCAGCGCCGGTCCCTCCTCCAGCCAGCCAGCCCCTTCCCTGCCAGTTCCCCAGGCTGCTCCCTGGGCTGGCCCCTCACCACCTTACCGGCCTGGTGAGAAGCTGGCCAGTTCTTCCCCCCACCAGCCACCTTTTAGTCCGGCGGGGAGTACCCAGAGCCCCCAGGGCTCGCTCATGTCTGGCCTGGGTCCCACACCTCCCAAAGGCCCCTCTCCCCCCTACCGACCTGAGAAGCTGAGCAGCCCTGCCCTGGCCCAGCCCCCCTTCAGTCCACAGAGCATCCAGAATTCCCCAGCTCCAGTTCTGCCAGGGGCTCCAGCCTCTTCCGGAAATGCCCGGCCCTCCCCACCCTACCGACCAGATAAGCGGCCAAGCCCCGTCCTCCAGCACCAGGGCCCGCCCTCTGCCCCACCAACTCACTTCAGCTCTCAGGGTGAATCAGCCAGTTCTTCCAGCCAGCTCTTCAAGGCCATCACCCAGAACCAAAGCAGCAGTCTGAAGCTCCTGATGCAGCAGCAACAGCAGCCAGTGCAGTCGCCTATGCAACCACAGACACAGCCTCCCTCAGCTGCGCAGCAGGTCCTGGGCAAAGTGGGCATGGCACAGGACCCGTACTCCTTCACCAACACCAAGCCACTCCGACATTTCGACCCCATCCTGCCTGCCCAAAATCTCAGCCCCTTGACACCAGGCCAGGCATCCCTGAGCCACTACCCTTCTTCGAGTGTGCAGCCGGCAATGGCCTCTGGGCAAACACAGATGCTGCAGCAGCAGGAGATGCAGCAATGCATGCCACGGGGCATGCAGACTGGTGGGATGATGCCAGGCAGCAGAGCGGTGAGTAGCATGGCTATTGTTGTCATTGTTCCCTTCATGTGATACCACAGTAAATAAACAGTTGGTGGTTGCTGATCTAGTAGGAGTATGAGCCTGTGGGTGTCACACCTGAGGCTCTGATTGGCCAGAAGTAAAGAATTTTGTAATTTTACATAAGGAAGATGCCCATCTCTCATTTGTGGCCCAGAGGCGTTTGAGGGTTATGCTTTTCTATGTCAATGTTAGAGGGGGCATTAAGGGTTTGGACCTGAGCGGCTGTGTGGAGAGTTTGTGGCTGTGGAAAATGAAGCTTCAAGCCTTTACATTTCTTGCAGAAGATGAGATGTTAGTTCAGTCAACTTCCTGACGTAGGTCAGGAAGTTTTGAGAAGATCTTTTTTACCTGATGTGAAGAGGAAGCACAGAAACTGTTCCCTCAGCAGGGTCTTTAGAATGGCACTATACACACCTACCTGGCAGGGCATATCATTCCAGAGGGAGCTTTACAGAGCTACCTAGCAGAGTGTACCACTCCTGTGGGAGCTTTACAGACCCACCTGGTGGGGCGTACCATTCCTGAGGGTGCTTTACAGACCCATCTTGCAGGGTTTACCACTCCTGGGGGTTACCACGGACACTCCCTCAGCAGGGTCTCCAACATGATGCTTTTCAGAACTACCTGCTGGGGCATACCATTCCTGAGAGCACTTTACAGACCCGCTTGGTGGGGCTTACCATACCTGAGGAGCTTCTCACAAGTCCTCTATTTTGAGGGGAGGGGTAGCTCCCCCAATTTTTCCAACATTCCAATTAGTGAGAGAGCCCCCCCCACAACTTAACATCCACCCCCTATGTGTCTTTCCATTTCTGGCCCTACTGTCCCTTCAATTTTTTTGCAACGGAAAAAGTAAACATTGTTTTTGGCGTCTCATGAGCGATTCCTATTTTGATATCCCGGGGTGTTGAAAGTGAGCGATGTGTTAGCCTATTCGAGAGGCCAGGGCTGGGGCACCTAAGCCGGTGCATGAGTGGGCGTCATGTGTTTTGGGGGAGCGTGAACTTCCCCCCATATGATCCCGGAGAGACAGGGGTGGGGGCATGGGAGGGGCGGGGCCCGGCTGTGCCGCAAGCGGATTGGGTTTCAAAGTGGTGGTGGCAGCTCGCTCCCGAGCTCCATAGTCCCTCTTTGAGTGGAGCGGCACCGTTTGAAGGCGGGGGGGGGTTGGGGGGGGGCCTCTCTCTTTCAGCCCAGCTGCAGTCTTTCAACAGACCAATAAAGGGATAATGAATTTGGTGGTGGGTCAGGTTTGGCTTCTTGGCCGTTGTGACTGTAGGCAAAAGGGGGCCTTGGTTTAGCACTTCCCCCCACCAAAAAAGACATCTCCTCCCTCTCGGGGCTGCTGCTCCCTCCACCCCCCTGTCATCCCCCTCCTTTGATGTCTGCTAAGCCCGCTCTGTAAGTGGGCTCCATGGGGTTTCTGTGATTCACTGCAGAGTTGTGATGAGGTACAAAGGATTTGCTGCCTTTCTGTCTATTCATGTGATACCAAACATAAAATTACCATAAAAAGCAATCACCTGAATAAGAAGCCACAAAAGAACCACACATGTATCTCGAGATGCGTGAACCTTCATTTTTATTATCAGGAACTAACACTACTGGTTTTACCAGAGAACCTGATCAGTGCTTTTTATAAACTACCAACCTGTTGGAGTTATGTAGTTTATCTGTTGGTATTAGGTAGTTATCTGTTAGTTTTCTGTGTATGCTGAGATAATTTAGTCTGTTGAGATTTTGTCATATAAATGGTTCTTCTAGGTGGTCTACCTGACGGAATTTGTAGTCCGTCTGTGGTCCATTGATTTGTAATATGTGGGAATCTGTTAGGATTAAGTGTTCTCTCTGTTAATATCTGTAATATCTGTGCTATCTATTACAATTAGGTGGTCAACCTGTTTGTAATATCCTTCTAGCTGCCGGTATCAGATGGTCTGTCTGTTGGGATTATCCTTCTGGCTGTCGCTATCAAATGGTCTGTCTGTCTGGATTCTCCTTCTGGCTGCCGCTATCAGACGGTCTGCCTGTCGGGATTATCCTTCTGGCTGTCACTATCAGATAGCCTGCCGGTCAGGATTCTCCTTCTGGCTGCCAGTATCAGACGGTCTGCCAGACGGGATTATCCTTCGGGCTATTGCTATCAGACGGTCCGTCTGTTGGGATTATCCTTCTGGGTGCCGGTATCAGACGGTCTGCCAGTCGGGATTATCCTTCTGGCTGTCGGCATCAGATGGTCTGTCTGTTGGGATTATCCTTCTGGCTGCCAGTATCATACGGTCTGTTTTGGGATTCTCTTTCTCGCTGTCGCTATCAAATGGTCTGTCTGTCGGGATTCTCTTTCTGGCTGCCGCTATCAGACGGTCTGCCTGTCGGGATTATCCTTCTGGCTGTCGCTATCACACAGTCTGTCTGTCAGGATTATTCTTCTGGCTGCCGGTATCAGACGGTCTGCCGGTCTGGATTATCCTTCTGGCTGTCGCTATCAGACGGTCTGCCTGTCGGGATTATCCTTCTGGCTGTCGCTATCACACGGTCTGTCTGTCAGGATTATTCTTCTGGCTGCCGGTATCAGACGGTCTGTCTGTCGGGATTCTCTTTCTGGCTGTCACTATCAGACAGTCTGTCTGTTGGGATTATCCTTCTTTTTTGAGTTTCCCTGGCTGGATGGTTGGCTGCTCTTGGCTGAGCTCCTGCTTTAGACTAATCAGGAAGACGCTTCATTTTCCTCTCTGCAGCCCCTGCAGAAGTGCTGTCCTGAATGCGTCCTGTTTGCAATTGCCTTTGCTCTGCGACAGGCTAATTGTCCTCAATTGCAACTGCAGTAGTTTTCCACCAGTCCCAACCCCTATAACCTAGGCTGCCCCTGTCATGTCTAGCCAAAGCGTTGGAGGGCAACAAGTCGCTCATTGCTCTAGACCAGCATCCTTCACTCCCTGTTACCCAAAAGCCCCTACTTCCTCATACAGCGAGCTGTCTGTTGCCTGAAGGGGCCCATAAAGCCAAAATGGAGAGTGAATACTACCCCTCCAACCCTACAGGAGTCTCCCCTGTTGTCTCTTCAGATTTATTTCTCTGTCCCGTTAACTAAACCTCTTCATCATGAAAATATCTGTAATTCCCACTTGTGTCAGATTTCATTCATAGAGAGCAGTCCTCTCGAAACACTGGCTCTTCTCCTGTTTCCAGCAGGGCCATGCTGACCACAGCACTTAATCCCTAAACAATCGATAACCAAAATAATTACAATGCGTGCAAAAGTGCATAAACGCTGCGTTCCGGCCTGCCATGTCTGCAGGGGTGTTTAGATTATCTCGGTGAACATGTGACTCTCTCTTCAGCTCTTTTCTCTTGTACTTTCTCCCCCCTCACCCCTTCTTGCTTTGATGGATGTGTGCTTCCCCTGAGGCACTGGGGCGGGGGAGTCAGCGGTGAATCGGACGCTGAGGCAGCTGGGAGAGTTAGCATACAGTCCCATACACAAAGGGCTCTGTGTTTACGGTGCATTGGCGCAGCCAGAGCGCGGCTACGTGCTGGGCCTGGTGAACGCTGTTGCAGTTCCTGCAAATGTCCCTCGGCTGATAAAAAGTAAGGACCTGAGATGGGTGGCTGTTTTACTTATACTTCTCTCACACAGCAGGTGGCATGACAGTTACACCCTGTAACTTGAACACTCAAGTTCTAAGAAGTGAAACTCTGAAACCTAATTTGATCTTTTAAATTCTCCAGTAAAAGTGTGTTGGTTTGACTGAACAGGAAGGGATTTTATTTTAAAACATGATAATAGTGAGCAGTGAGCATGACCCATGCAGCGCTCGACTCTGCGTGTGCTAAGGCTGAAAGGTTAATCTCCTCTCCTGCAGCAGGGGAGGTGCGCACAGGAGTTGGGAATGCACTTTGCGTTCAGCCATAGGATAGCCGGTGGCGTGACACATGATACTGGCCTGAAACCTAGTGGACTCTGAGCCCATGGCTGGAGAAGCAGGGCGTGGGGACAGCGTGCGCACCTGCACGCAGGGGGGAGTTGTTGTGGCGACGGTCGTGTGTTTTCCTGTGCAAACACTACACGTGAGTAAGTAGGTCCGTGACAGAGTTCACCTTGTTCCAGCTCGACAGCGAAAGGGGAGTGCAGTGAATTTTAGACATACTCATATTCACATAGAAACATAAACACATTCAGACATACACACATGCACATACAGATATATACCTTCATACTCAGATATATTCACACACACTTATAGATATATATACCCATGTACTCAGATATACTCACGCACACATACAGATATTTACCTTCATACTCAGATATACTCACACACACATACAGATATATACTCACATACTTAGATATACAGAGAATCGTACAGGCAAGTGGAGCAGATGTAAAAATCCCAATCTGCTGGACTCTGTCCCACCCTGGGCCACCCCCAAGGTCTGATATACAGCCAGTTCCATAGCAGGAAGTAAAAAGCTCACCCATGTTTCCAGTATGTCCTCAGCTGAACCTCTCCCTGATTTCAGATCTGCCTTTAAGTGAGTCAGGAGCTCCTGTTAGTGCTCGTGTGTGTGTGTGTGTGTGCATGCCTGATTGCGTGTGTGTGTGTGTGTGTCTGTCTGTCTGTCTGTCTGTCTGTCTAGGTTTGTATTTACCACAATGTGGGCAACAAATTTCCACACAAAGTGGCAAACCTCCTGCTTTTTAGCTTGCGGGGACATTTTTCAGGTCCCCATGATATAAACCTCAATTTTATAAAAAATCTGTGCCTGCAATCATCGAACTAAAAATGCCAAAAGTCTAGTATTCTGTTTAGTTACAACTGGCTAAGGTTAGGGCTGCGTAGGGTAACGATTGTCATAGTTGGGATTAGGAGAAAGGAAAGGAGAGTCCCCACAATAGCAAGAACACATGAAGTGTATGCGTTTGGATACCACCTCCTGAATAGCTCTGAGAAATGAGTGAATCTTGTGGAGTGCGGGGGGGAGAGGTGGGGGGGGGCAGTGTTCACCCACCTGTCTTGTGCCACATTAATAAAGGCAAATACATATATACAAATACAAATAGCTGATCTCTGAGTTATGTACACATGGATTTGCGGTCAGAGCATAGACAGACAGACGCTTTATGGGGCTCTCTGTTAGGTGGTGTGAAGAACTTCCAAATTGAAACCTTTTATGTTATTAAAAATAAAATGTAAAAGGAAAGTGAGAAGAATGTAAGTCAAAGCACAGAGCAGAGCAACATGGGGTCATTTTGGGGGGCGAGGCTGGGGGTGGGACAGTCCACTGATTACCAAGGTCTTCATGGTGGGAAGTTACTGCTGTGACACTCAGAGTCCTGGGCTGCTTTGTTTGTGTGAGAGAGAGATGCAGTGTGACCATGTTCGTGTATCATGGTACAGAGATGTGTTGATGCAGGTATGGGACAGAGTAGAGTTCTATTAATTTATCAGAGTATGAGGTAGTGTTGAGTAGTGCTAGTGTACTATGGCACAGGACAGTGTTGAGTAGTGCTAGTATATTAGGTTATAGGGCAGTGTTCAATAGTGTTAGTGTATAATGGTACAGGCCAAGGTCGAATTGTGTTAGTGTATCGGGGCACAAGGTTACTGTGCTCACGCTCTGTGTTCAGGTCGCCCTGTGGGAAGTGTGTATGTGCCAGAGTTTGAGCTCCTGTGTGCTTCCCGCTGGAGAGTCTGTCTCAGCTCCTTTCTTTAGCTTGCTGGGCTTTTATTTGCACAGGAAGAGAGGAGGGTGTGTGGGGGGAAGGGGGGGGAGTCAGGCTGTTGACACAAAACTCCACCAGTGTTTTCCTGAAAAGAATGAAGCTGCCACTGTGAGCTGCAGCTCCGTGGACAAGCCCCCCCCACTCTGTCACTCAGTGTCTCCCTCTTTCCTGCCTTCTGCACCCCACCTTTCACTTTCCCATCGTTTTTCTCTCCTTCTCCCCCATCTCCCTTGGTCTTTCTCTCATTTTCCTTCTATCTCTCTACCTCCCTCACTCCTTTCTGTTTCTTTCCTTCTCATCTTTCTTTTCTAAACTCTTCCTCCTGTTCTACTCTCACTCTCTCCCTTTTTCTCTCTCTTCCTCCCTCTTCCTCCCTTTCTCTCCCCCTCTCTCCATGCACCCACAATTCCTCAGGCCAAGCAGATTCAGTTGAGCCACAGTAGAGTGTGTTATTTACCTGCCCCGCCCTGAAGACGCACTACATTTTCCCGTTCCCCCCCCCACCCCCCTTGTCATTTCTTTCTCTCATTATCTCCAGGCTCCCTGATCACTGAAAGCAGCTCATATTTAATTCTCTCACTTTGTTTTGTTGAAGAGAGAAGTGAAGGCAGAGAGAGAGCAGATAGCGAGGATAATGGTGGAGCTGGGGGTAGACGGAGGGCAGGCGGGGAGCGGCTGAGGTGACTGGCACTGGGTTACTGGGAGGGACGTAGCTCAGCCACACACGCACATGTCACACACAGAAGCAGGACTGATCTGTGGACAGG
>JAODKE010000053.1:94817-105560 GCA_026779605.1 Mormyrus hasselquistii
TAAGACTCTCCTCTGGCATTTCAGCACCCTGTAAGACTCTCCTCTGGCATTTCAGCACCCTGTAAGACTCTCCTCTGGCATTTCAGCACCCTGTAGGACTCTCCTCTGACATTTTAGCACCCTGTAGTTCTCTCCTCTGAAGTGATTGGGATGTGACTTCAGGTTGGTGTGAGTTTGGTGTTTTGTGTTTCCTGTCATTCTCCTTATAACTGACATTGACTTTTTTGGATCGAACCATAAAAGTTTTAAATTCGTTGCTCAGCTGAGAATATAAAACAGTCTGAGCTCAGGCTTTTATTAATATCTTGTTAATTTGCCTTTTAGTATCTGCTAATGGTTACTAATGCAATTTCAAACTGAGCTGCAAAAAACTAGGATCCCAATATTAACCACCACTGACATTTCATTTTCCATTTTCTAGACATGTGATCCATTCTTGTCACCAGCTAATCATTTCAGTGATTTTCCTGTTATGCTACCAGCTTTCGGTAGTGAATATGCCTTAAGGTTTGACTGTTCATATCTTTGCTTATGAAAGATCTCAGAACTGTAAAACTGAGAGTAGAATTGTACTGTAAAAACCTGAAGTTACGCTGAATTCTGAAAGCGAGGACTACAACGGAGGCTTTCATCTTTACTGCTGGCCTGGATTGAGGCCGGGGTGAGGGATGGGTTACGTAAAACCGCGTGTGCCTTTTGCTATCTGAGGTCTTCCTTAGAGCGACTCTTTGTATGGAAACATTAGTAACTTACTGACTACAGGGTCACTGGCAGAGGCGGTCGCTCCCTGAAGCCCTTTTGTACTACGATGTCACCTGAGCTTTCACTGGCCAAGTCAGTCGCTTGGTCTCATTAGCGCCCTCTAGCTGCAGCAGGGGGCGTCGACAGCAGACGCTAGTAAGAGCGAATAGTGGGCCGCCCCTCCCTTCCTTGGAAAGTTTAATTTCTGCGTTTTTGACACTTTGACCTCAGTGAGGATTTAAAGTGAAATGAGCAAAGCCACAGAAACAGTGAGCTGTTGTGTTTTGTTTTTTGGGGGGGGGGTGTTTTCACTTTGTGCAAGTACATTAATCATGTAATTACCTCAGAATGCTTATTTTACTGTTTAATGTTATGCTATTGTAAAATATAATATTTTATTTAGTGTAAAGCTCAGTGGTTTTATAAAAGAATAACTAGAGAATGTTTATTGACTTTAATTAGCAGAAGCCTTGTCTCTGCCTTTGTGGAATCGTCGGTCTTTGCCTTACAGTAGCTCAGATGCCGCCACGTACTACATGGCAATGTAAACCAAGCCACAAGGAAGAGGTTCCCATCAGACCACAGCCCTGCTGAGCTCTGAGGAGTCTCGTGTGAGGACACGCGCTGCTTTGCTCTTCAGAGGAGGTGCCCTGCCATAATCTATGAACTGCACTCTCTCTGCTACGTTGTCTTGTGTAAATGTTGCCGACCGGTCCTGCCGCAGCTGTGCTTTCCAGAGTTAGCCTGCACATGCTAGCTAACGCTTAGCTCGGTGCTTTTTGCAGACGCTCCCCCAGCACCTGCCTG
This sequence comes from Mormyrus hasselquistii, assembly GCA_026779605.1. Lineage (NCBI taxonomy): Eukaryota > Metazoa > Chordata > Actinopteri > Osteoglossiformes > Mormyridae > Mormyrus > Mormyrus hasselquistii. The sequence continues at coordinate 96,366 of JAODKE010000053.1, forward strand.
GACTGCTAAAGGGCTTTGTTAGTTTATTACTTGAATCAGACCAGCTGGTGTTGGACCATGAAGGGGATGCTTGGCACCTGGCGCTCCTTGCGGCGATGTTGGACACGTCGATTGAAGGACATTCTGTGTCTTGCTAAATGTTCCTCTAGCTGACAGCTCAGCTGTTGATTCTAAGGCTTCGCATCTTTTCCGTTTTTGGATTCCATTCTGCTTCAAAAGGGGTTGATGCCTTTAAAGTAGACAGCATATTAACTCGTGTAGCCTTGGAAACTGTCCTGGTAACCTGAATCAACAAATCATTCTTTTTTTATCTGTCTAGGAATGTCTACTATCACCTGACATTTCACCTTTAAAAGAAAAAGCAATATGAAGTGAAGTAATTGTAACTTTCCATAGGCAGCTTGAAGCGCGGATAGCAGTCGTCTACATTGAGTGGAATAACATTTCTGCTACATTAGTTGGTTTTGCATTAGTATAGTTGATATGCAGGCCTCACTTGACATTAGTATAGTTGATATGCAGGCCTCACTTGACCTGCTTAAAAAGCTGCTTACTTGCACTACTTTCTGGACTCTCAAACACGTTTTATCATTGTGTATCTGAAGGAGACTTTTGTTGAGTGTGTGTGTGTGTGTGTGTGTGTTTTGTAACGAAGGAGTCTAAGATTTAATAAAGAATTATAAAAACTTTCACGAATGTGTTTTTGACCCTAAATTGAACTGCACATGATGGTGTATTTGGCAGAGGGCGCAGTTTCACCGGTGCTGTCAATTTTTCACCGATGTTGAGAGTATTTCCCTAAATTACTATGTAAAATCCTTAGGCATTGTTTATATAATACGGTACTATAACCGCTTTATCATTTAAAAAATATGTGATGACCCTTCCTGCGGGATTGAGAAGCCTGCATTTAGGCTGTAAAAGGTTTTATCGCCGTACGTATAATAAACTGACATTGTAAGGCTGAGGGGAGGGGCTGACGCGGTGCATGCTGGGGGGGGGCATGGCAGCTTCCGTGTGTCGCTGTAACACAAACAGGAAATGGTGCCTGCCTGACATCGGACTCGGCCAGCCGGGATCTCGGTGATCTGTCAAAGGAAGGAAGCGGGACACAAAGAAAAGGCTTTATCGGAGGAAGGAAGCCGGAGGCGGGATGGAAAAGCAGCCGAGCGACGGGGCTGCGACCAGCAGCCGAAAGCCGTACCGCCCCGCCACCGCCGCTTCAGGCTCCGGCAGCGGCTCTGCGTCCAAACCGGCCAGCCCCGAGACGCTGGACAGGTGAGCGTGAGGGACCGGCCGACACTGACCGACCCTGATCAGCGGCACTATGTTAAAAGACGGCGAGAGCCGCCCGATCTTTATAAGCGCACGGCGGCTCCTGCGCTGTCAGTACCGGCGTTCCCCCGGTCTGGGGCCGGTGGGCCGGGATGCCCCCAAACGGGGGTTAAAACCGCGCGTGAGGAGGATCCTCCGCTGCTCGATGGCTCAGGCCGACGCTAATCTGACGTTAGCCACTTTACGTGTTTATTTTTACGCATTAAGGTGGCTGGGTGGGCGAAAAATAAAAAGGTGTGGCCGGTTTTCCCCGTCTTTACTTCGGATTTGCGATCTCGCAGATATTGCCAGTAACCGAGAGCTGTGTCGCTGCTCTCTGGGGTTATGAAGGGGCAGGGCTGACCCCCCCACCCCCCTCGGGTTTACGCTCTTCCTCCCGCCCCCAGCCCCACCGGCTCCCACGTTGAGTGGTGTAAACAACTGATCGCGGCCACCATCTCCAGTCAGATCTCCGGCACTGTTCCTCCGGACCCAGTCTCCCGAGATTACAAGGTAAGGCTGCGGGGCGGTGATCCGGCGTTCGGACCCTGACCGCTTCTCCGCAGGGCTGTCTGTGATGCTACTGGTCACCGGACACTCGCCGTGATTACGGCGTTTATACCGCCTGCATCCTGAGCCGCCTTCCGTGAACAATACAGCATCATTCTCCGCAAGGTTTAGAGGAATTAATACCTATTATCTGTTCCAGCGTCATCACTGTTAAGTTCAGGCTGTGGTAAGCACTACCAGCACGTCAGGGCTTATAAATAGGTGTTCTTTTTAAATATTAATCATGCAAAGTACCCTTGGCTGAGTGAATTACCTACCTTTGGCAAGTGATCCTGGAGGTTTGCAGTAGCTGCACTAGCTCAGGTCCCTGGGTCTGGACTGTAGCTGAGCTGATGTCACCCTACCCACAGAGGAAAGGTGCATGCAGGTTTGCCTCTCTGATACTTCACTCGAGTGGTGGTTCTGCTATTGTTGGAATATGGCACCGTACTCTGACACCCCCAGAGCTGTGCCTCCTCTCTCCAAAGGGGAGACGGGCTTCCCCTGTCCTCTTCCCAGGTTTGGGCTCAAGCTCACCGAGATTGTGCTGGATATGTGTCTATGGAAGAGGAATGTGAACCTTCTGAGTACTCCGGCCTGGTGTGATCCTAATCACGTGTGAACCTTTCTCCGAGCGCGGGGCTTCTGGGTAATGAATTGTGGTTTCTGGCCGTGTTGCGCTCACCCAGGGTTCCAGCTCGTTGTCCCTGATTAATGGCTCTGCTGTTTCTGACTGGCAGGTGGGATGGAGGAAAGACTTGAGGGTAAGAACACAAATGGGGGTCTTGGGCTACCTTGTTCGTGCTCTGCCAGCCTTCCCGTGCTTCCTAATGGCTCCTGACTGCTGGGGGGGTCTCTTCCTGTGCCTGGAGCTTTGGCAGTGACACCCTGCCTTTTCCCTCTGGACACGGTGCCCCTTTGCTGAGAGTTAAATCGCAGTTTGATCGGTCAGAGCGGCGTGACGCTGTGGCTGTAGTGGGATGCCTGTCACGGTTGTGACGCGTGTTGTCCCACCAGATCAGGCGCGGTGCTCTGAAGCAGTGGGGAAGCTCAGCTCGCTCGTGGCTTTGGATTGGAGTCGCGTCTCCATTCCATGCTGTTTGCTACACTGACATGCTCTGTCATTTACCCTTCCAGTCAGTTCAGTATCTCTTTCTGCATTTTACTGTGTTTTATGTTTTTGTTTTATTTCATGATTGATAAAATCGCGGGGCTGAGACCCTGGTGTCACCGTTAGCATATTACATTTGCTCGGCTAAATCGATTGTCGCCGCTTCGACAGGACTTCTCTTCTCTATCGGGATCCCATTGCAGCTTGTGCTCAGGGGGGCCTGGGGGGGGCTGTGTGTGTGGTAACGGCGTGTTTATCTGCTTTTTGTTTGTCGCCTGCAGGTTTCCAGGAGGCCAGACCTCGGGGTAAGATGGCAGGGATTTGTGTCTGTGTGTGTGTCTCTTTCTGATCTGAGATTACTCTCACACTGAATGGCTGGGTGCAGAACTAGCACATAACGGGCACTCAAAAGTACTTACTGCCTCTTCTGGCTGTGAGGTGCAACGATCAGTTTAATCGCCAGACTTTGTTTAATCAGTGTGAAATCTCTGTTTGCCACTGTCACCTATTTCTGACGTCGTGTTTGTGTGTCGAATTTTCCTAATTTCCTCAATTTTTTATAGTTAAGAAACATTTTAAAGGTTATTTTGATTTCTCTTCAAATTTTTAGTAGCAGAGATAAAACAGGGAATTTCCTGTGATACAGCATATCTTACACGCAACCGTATGGTGCGTTAAGGCGATAATTACTTTAGATGAGATGTATGGCGGTTTAGCTGCAGTTTTCTGAATGGGCAGGAGGTGGCGCTGTGCTGCTTTTGGTTCTGGCTCAGTGCAGGTCGAACTGAGATCTGCCCACTTCCCTGCCCTGAACCTTTCCAGCCCCCTGATGGCCATTGCGGGGGGCTTTGGATGTTTGTTCTGTGCCTTTATTGACGCTGATGTTTTTATGTGTTCTTGTAGGTGGGGGATTTTTGTCGTGTACTTTTGTTTTGTGTGGCGTCAGCTCTGCGGTTACGTGTCTGTTCCTGTGCCGGTTTTTCTTGATGCTCGTGGGCGGTGGGGTTTTAACGCGGTGTTGCGGCGTGTCCTGCATTCAGGAGAGGCTGCTGCACACCCTCCATCTGCACAGTGGTTTCAGATGTTAGTCTGCTTCTCTCTTCTTCTCTGTAACATGCACCACTCACCAGCCTGCTCTGCTTCTCACATCTAACTGTAATGGCTTCATCACCGTAACAAAGATGGCAGCATTCTGCCTGGGCCTGTCTACTCTTCCTTGCTGCCGCGTGTCAGGGCCGGGCTGCCTGTGAAGTGGGGGACCTTAGTGCTTGAAGCCCCCTCCTGATCTTCCTGTCCTTTCACCGGCTGCTTGCTTGTCTGTCTCTCTCTCTCTCTCTATCTCTCTGTTTTTCTGCTTGCTTGCACTGTGGGCCCAGGACTCGGACAGTACAAATGGCCTGCCCTCAGACAGCGAGGCAGATGGCAGCTCCCCCTGCTCCCCGGCAAGTGTCTCAGTCAGCCTGTGTGTGTGTGTGTGACTGTGTATGTCTGTGCAGTGTGTGTGTTTGTGTGTGTGTTGCAGTCTCCTGCAGGGTGACAATAAGTGCCTGTGCCTGGGTCCCCAAGCCACTGTTTTATTAAAATCAGAATCAGAAAACTTAATCCCAAAGGAAATGCTTACATCACGACTGCACAACATACAGAACAATACAAGTATAATTGTGTACATGGAAGACCAATGCAGCACCTCTGCCTGCTGTGGCTTATATGGATAAAGATTAACATGTTTTTTTGCATTACGATGCGCTCAAAGTACCAGTGATTGTGGAGTATTATCTGCCAGTCCTGCATTTGTGCTTAATATTTGTTATATATTACATTTGCAGCACTTTACAATACTTTGCTATGCAGCTTTGTTCAATAAATACAGGTGACTGTTTTCCTGTCTTCATAGCGGCTGGTCTGAACCCGAACCACCAGAGGGGGGTGCTGTTTCACTTAGCTGCCTTATATTCGGGCAGAGTGCTTGTTTATGCCGCAACTGGTTGAGCCTGTTTGACGACCAGCCTGCAGTAGGACTTAAGCATACAGTGAATCGCAAGTATAAAAATATAAGGGTGGAAGGATGAGGGTGAAGAAAGACATGACTTCTGAAACTAATGCACTGAAAAAAAGTTCAGAGAGATGTGCACGCATGTGTTGTATCTTCTGTGTATGTGTAAGGACCGTGCCTGTGTACCTTGTGTTTTTGAGGACTGTGCTTGTGCGCAGTGTATGTGTGAGGACCGTGCCAGTGTGTGTGTGCGCGGTGTGTTTGTGAGCTCAGTGCTTCGTGTGGGCTGTGCTGGATCAGCAGGGACCCTCTTCTGGCCCGCTGAATAAAGCCCCCCATATGCATCACCGTGTCCCTTTGGGGGGGGGGGGTCAGGCTTGTGGTCACTTCTTTTTCTTTACAACCCCCAAATTTAACAGAGCACAGGAGCTACTCAAGGAGCTCCTGACATCATTTCCAGACTATAAAAACCAATAATTAATATAGATTAATGAACTATCAGTTTGGTTTAACCAAAACTGCATTTCAGAGTGAAGTTTTAGTTAAATGTCAGGTTTCGTTAAATCGCCACGCTTGTGTTAATCTTACTGTTATATACGCTGAACCTGTACCCATTGGTATGCGTGGTAGCTGTATGTTTTAACCAGAAAGTTCCAGACCTGCAAAAATATGACTGTGAGTCCCAGGCTCCCATTAAGCTGAGTCCTGGCAGTGTCGCCCCGATTCTGCTAACATGTCTGAGGTTGTGACAGCGGCTGGGCCATCCTATCTCACACTGACTGTCTGGCCCGCCCTCGAGGCTGGGCTCTGACTGTGATTGGCCGAGCTCCTGTGACCGCTGCTGTGGGTCAGCGGCTGGGTCTTTCTGCTATTGATCATGCTGACTGTCTGGCCCGCCCTCGAGACTAGGCTCTGACTGTGATTGGCCGGGCTTCTTTGACAGGCGCTGAGGGACAGCGGCAGACAGGACCAGATGGAGGAGGCCCCGCGGGTCCCCGGGGAGACCATCAAAGCTATAGGTGAGCCCCCTATAGACACTTGTGTTTTACTTTGGTAATATCTGAGGGTGGAGCGCCAGACCTGGACACTTAATTAACTTTCTTTGACACTCTTTGTAATTTTACCGTTTTACTGCAAGCCCCGCCCCCAAGTAGGGCTGAGGCTCGTGCTTCACATCTGAGCCTCTGAGTTTGTTTTTATGCCACCTTTCCAGCTAAAAATGTGATGTACATCTGTCCCTTCACCGGCGCAGTGAGCGGCACACTCACGGTCACTGACTACAAGCTGTACTTCAAGAGCCTGGAGCGGGTAGGCCGCCCCCTGCCCAGCTGAACACGCCGGGTTCCTCTCAGCCGCGGCAGATCGCTGCTGTGCACGAGTTAATGTCGATGTTAATGAACCGTGCCTCGTGTGATCGCGGGTTCGACTCCATGGGCAGTACCGTGGAGAGTGAACTCGTGCGAGATGCAGGTCACTGTCATCAATTAGATCAAAGCCAAACAGCAGTAGGCGACAAATTTTTGTTTCCCTGGGAGCTGCCTGTAGTGAAGTAATGACTTAATGAATGACTTAATGAATGTCTTAATGAATGTCTTAATGACTTGAATGAATGAATAAAAGTAAAATAGAAACAGAGATAAAAATAGGAAAGTGCAAATTGTCTGTACTAATGCCCTGACCAGCAGATGAGTAGCCTCACTAACCCTGACCCTAACCCTCTGACCTTAACCCTGACCCTAACCCCCTGACCCTAACCCTCTGACCTTAGCCCTCTGACCTGGCTTTCAGGAGCCTCCCTTCGTTCTGGACATCAATTTAGGAGCCATCAGCCGCCTGGATACGATCGGGATGCAGATCGGGGAGAATGACATGGGGATGGAGATCGTCTGCAAGGTTAGCCGCGTGATGCTAATGGGTGCTTCCTCTCTGGCCAGGTCAAGCTCCGCCCACTAACCTGAATCTCCCTCCCCCGCAGGACATGAGGAGCCCCCGGTTCGCTTTCAAGAGGGAGGAACACCCGAAGATGGAGATCTTCGAGACGCTAACCAAGCATGCCTTCCCGCTCTCCAATGAGCTGGTCAGTTCCCATATGCCTCTTGTGGTCGCGGGTTTGACTCTATGGGCAGTACCTCTTCTCACGTGGAGAGTGAACGCGTGTCACCAATTAGGAGTGGAAGAGGCTAATGACCAATGCTGATTGCTGGGAAGGCACAGTGTGAGCTGTTGGCTTAGTACACCGTCCCCGATTCTCCCCCAGTCGCTGTTTGCCTTCCTGTACAAAGAGAAGTTCCCTGTGGACGGCTGGAAGGTGTATGATCCTGTCGCGGAGTACAAGAGACAGGTAAGGTGCCCCACCCGCGCTCGCAGGGGGGGTCTGCTTCCGGGGGAGTCTCCAGTTTGACGCGCCTGTGACGGCCTTTTCGGCGGCCGAATGCTTCTTGTCGCTTTCACCCCGTGTGTGAGTTCTTGATGAATTGAGAGGACTTCTGCCTGGTCCAGGACCTGATCACTGATCCCCGTGTGATAACGTTCCGTATCGTCGCCTCCAGGGCCTCCCCAATGAGAGCTGGGCCATTAGCAGGATCAACAGCAGCTACGAGGTGTGTGATACCTACCCCTCGCTGCTGGTGGTGCCCACAAGCATCAAGGATGAGGAGCTGAAGAGGGTGGCGGCCTTCAGGGCCAAGCACCGCATTCCGGTGGGTGTCGGCTGCACGTCTCATGCCTGCGCACGCACACACACGCATGCGCAGTGTCAGCTTTTTTAAGCACGCATCTCCGGCCTGTCCCGCAGGTACTCTCCTGGATCCACCCCGAGAGCCAGGCTGCCATCGTGCGCTGCGGCCAGCCGCTGGTGGGGCCTTCGGACCGGCGCTGCAAGGAGGACGAGCGCTTCCTGCAGACCATCCTGGATGCCAACGCCCAGTCCCACAAGCTCAGCATCTTTGACGCACGGCAGGGCAGCGTAGCTGACACCAATAAGGTCTGTGTGCGTCTGTATCTGTGCATAACCCTCATTCCAACAATGACAATCCTAATCCTAAACCAGCCCTAACATTATCCTACTAAGGTTATTCTTGTGGGGACCAGAAAAATGTAACAGATTATAATCACACTGTGTTATAATCACACACACACACAAACTGGGTTTAGCTTCTGCTTGTGTCTTATTGCAGTTTACTGATTTATGCAGCTTATTTTTACAGAAGCAGTTCAGGTGTCAGGTAGTAGGTGGCGTAGTGGTTAAAACTGTTACCTGACAGTTGCTGGGCCAAGAAAATCCAGTGCCCAGTAAAATGGCAGCTTTGTCACATCCTCCTAACCAACCACCCTCCCCTCCACAGGCCAAGGATGGGGGCTACGAAAGCGAGAGCTTCTATCCCAACGTGGAACTGAACTTTCTGGAAATCCCAAACATCCATGTGATGCGCGAGTCTCTGCGTAAGGTGAAGGAGGCGGTGTACCCCTCCATCGACGAAGCCCACTGGCTGTCTGCCATAGACTCCACTCACTGGCTGGAGTACATCCGGGTGAGACTGCCCCCCGCCCTGCCGCATCCTGACAGACACCCCTGTCCCTCCGGATCTGCCCTAACCGCCCCGTGTGCCTCCTGCCCTCAGGACTCTGACATCATCCCTGCCGCACAGCATTAATCAGTATTTTCTTATGTATTATCAAGGAAACTTTTGTGTGGATATGTGAAGTAGGCCATTGCCTGGATTGCCAAGGACTGAGTATGGAGATGGGGGAGGGGGGCATCTGAATGCTTGCAGGAACATATCAGTGCTTTAAAATTAGAAAGTAGGTTGGAAGAAGAAGATGAGAAATGCATGGGCCTGGATTCTGTTCATGACAGAAAAGTACTGGTTGTTTCGCCAGACGGATGGGAAAAGAAATGCCGGCTCATGTCAGAATCCACACCCACTTTCAAGTGTTTTTGCAGTGACATTCCCCTTTAGCCTATGAGTACTAATAAGTATTAGCGAGTCATGCTGCGTACTAGTGAGTATTATCACTGACGTTCAGGTGTGTGCTCTGAAGTGCCAGTGAGCATGGATACGTAGTGTTTTAGCCTCTGCTCCTCCTCCCCCCCCCAGCTGCTCCTATCCGGCGCCGTGCGCATCGCTGACAAGCTGGAATCGGGCAAGACGTCAGTGGTGGTGCACTGCAGCGACGGCTGGGACCGCACTGCGCAGCTGAGCTCGCTGGCCATGCTGATGCTGGACGG
>JAODKE010000053.1:142578-153225 GCA_026779605.1 Mormyrus hasselquistii
TGCCCGTCCCAGTCCTCTGCTCTGCCTCTCTGCCCGTCCCAGTCCTCTGCTCTGCCTCTCTGCCCGTCCCAGTCCTCTGCTCTGCCTCTCTGCCCGTCCCAGTCCTCATCTCCATCTTCCTGTCATCACAGTGACCTTCAAAATGCCACAGCTGGCTCCATGGCCTCCGTCTTCTCTTCTCTGGTCCTGTGTCCCACTGAGCTGGTAAAATGCCGCATGCAGGCCATGCACGAGATGCGTATGGTGGGCAAGACCTCCCTGCTGTGCCGTGTGTAAGTCCACTCTGATAAAATCATACGGTAATATCTCTATGCTGTTTGTGACATCTGCTTAATGCAATCAAGGGAAACTGTAGATCTCCTCTGTCCAGCTCCAGCTGGTCCATTGTGAAGAGCATCATGAAGAAGGAGGGCCTCCCTGGCCTCTTCCAGGGCATGACTAGCACCTGGCTCCGGGAGGTACCGGGCTACTTCTTCTTCTTCGGGGGCTATGAGGTCAGCAGGACCATCTTTGTCAACTGCGGCGACTCCAAGAATGACCTGGGTAGGTCACGCCGTAACCGGGGATGTGAGATTGCTGCCATGCTTGCTACCTAGAAGCTATGATCTAATCCTAACATATTTAGGCTACAGATGAGTCAGATGTTCGTGAGTTAATATTTTCTTTAATGTACGTATGTGTGAGTTTTCAGCACTTTTCTAACCTCTGGCCTGGTATCTATGACATTGTGTGTTTTTCTACAGAGTGGATAACCAGTATATATCTGTAGTTTATATAAATTATACACGCAAGGGGCTCCATGTCAACGAGACATAGACAACATATTTCAAACTTACACACTACAACACAAAGAGATACAAACTGGCAAACTAACACAGGCATAGATCAGTGTAGATCTAAAGGGCGACTTTCCAGTCTGACCTCCTGGTCAGCGGACCGGGCTGAGCCGGTGAGGCGGCTGTTAACGATCCGGCAGACCTGCGTAAACAATGCAGGCCGACTGTAAAAATAGCCGCACGCTTGACGAGCTGCCATGGGTGGATCAGACCGGATTTACTGCATCCCTCAGTCCAGTGTCGCGTCCTGGGGACACTCAAAGGGTTTGTTTGTTGCTGTCGGAGCACAGTGGCTTTAAATGGCAGAAACCGGGGGCTCTGTGACAAACAGTGAGTTTTCAAAACACCAATTATTTGGTGAAAAAAAATAGTTTAAACAGACTTAAGGCAGGTTTAAATGCTGATAAATCACATGAAGCAGCACTCATGACTCCAGTGACATCCAGTGACATCCAGTGACATTGTTCTACTTAAAGCAGGAGAAAAAGCACCGCAGAACTTTTGTAAAAATATGTGGCATTAATTCTGTTTGACTATTTCTATTATTTTGGAAAACACGTTTCTGATTTACCTTTCATTTAAATTCTGCTCTGCCTGCCCCTCCCCAGACGCCACCGCCCTAGTGGTGAGTGGCGGTATAGGCGGCTCCTTTTTCTGGTTGGCCGTCTACCCCATCGACTCTGTGAAATCACGCATCCAGGTGCTGTCCATGGCGGGCAGACAGGCTGGCTTCCTGGCGACGCTGGTCAGCATCCTGCGAGCTGAAGGTGAGCAGGCCGGAATCGCCCCCAATGACCGGTAGCTGTAGCTTCCTCTGCCAGCTGGATGGTGTTTCCCAACCGTGCTGTGCCATCTCCACACCCCAGGGGTGCCGGCTCTCTACGCTGGCCTGACGCCCACCGTGCTGCGAGCGTTCCCCTCCAACGGGGCCCTATTCCTGGCCTATGAGCTGACCAGAAGTGCCCTCGGCAGCCGGGTCAGCTGACTCCAGCATGTGGGCCAGAGTTCACTGGGACTGCCAGGGGGAGGCACTTGGTGACCTGAGGTTATTTGGCCCGTGAGCTTCGGTTAGTGCACGGTCCTCTTTTTATTATCACATGTTCTGCTATACGCACAAATGACACACAGCCTGATTTAACATTATTTCCAGTGACAAGTCAATCCCCAGAAAAACCTCACTACCTACCTCAGAATATTTATGCACATGCTGACAATCATGATAATAAGATTGTATCAGTCTTAGACAATTAATAATGAAAACATGCAAATTTAACCATGATTGCGGAGTCTGAAAAGGCCTGTACTCCAGTGCCAGGTCAAGGTCTTTAACTGCAATGGTTAGACGTCCAGGTGTGTAAATGAGCAAAAGCGTCAGGTTAGCAATCATAAATTCTGTGATTTCATGCATCGATCTGTATTTCTTATGATGTTATAATTTAATATATAATTTTTTAAATCTTCTGTTCATATGAAGTGGTTAGAGGCTGTTGTGATGTTGTGTTGAGCACTTAAATCTGAAAAGTCTCTCAGAACAAAAATTCCGTAAATCTTTAACTGGTATATAAAACTGCCTGGATTAAGAGTGAAATGCTGCTTATTTGTATTAATTTGTGCTGCAATCTGTAACTGTAATGTAATTTTGAAAGTATTCCTTGTTAATAGTGTTTAGTTTATCATTGTATCTTGTTTACAATGTTACTCATTGAATTGACATAATAAATTGAAAAATCTACCCCTTACCATATCGTAATGCGATAAAGGTTTTCATCTACAGATTAAAAAAAGATGTCAAGTGGTTAAACCTGGCATCTCTTACAAAAAAACTTTTCAGATGATATTTAATGACTACATATGTGCATTTTACAACTGACTTCACAGAACAGTGAAGAAATAAAATCACATGTAACATTGGTAACATTTTACATTAACTGCACCTTTATAATGCATTCATAGAGCGTTCATAAGCAGCGTGTCAGTATACCTTAACATCCTGACACACCTTAACAGCTTGAATATACATTAACACAGACACTACATTTAATATACATTAATAAACATGATTATACGATTATAATGCTTATTATCATATGTTTGTTATGTGTATTAAAGATGTTAAGGTATACATGCACACTGCTTATGAATGTTATATGAATGCATTATGAAGGTGAAGTTAATGTAAATCTGAACCGAAGTATTAAATAAAAGTTGGCTTTTCTGGCATGACCTGTGGCCCAGTTTAGCCACGTTTTGTTTGTGATGATGTGTCTGATCAATATTTTAAATCCCCAGTGAACGTACCACTAGGACAAGGAAGCCTGTCCTCTCTGACCTCATAGACGCGTGCGCCGGAGTGAATAAAACAGTAAGGGATCCTGTTCATAACGGAAACAATTATAAAACGTTAATAAACCGTTTAAAGCAATTTAAAAGCAGAATACTGTGGTTTGTAGCTCCTGGGAGTTACGCGAATGTAAAAATCATATGTCACCGCGAAGCAGTAACACCAAACCTCATTCATTCAGTCTCAGAAATATGAAGGATGCAACAAACAAGCACATTTATTTTTGCATAGCGCATTATCACATCATTACATCGTCTCAGATGCAGCCAAACAAGTCCCCGGTGTAGCCCCTAACTCGGCACGGTGCTTAAGGTGGCGCCGGCAGCCGCGGCTCCGTGACATTTTCCCACCAGGGTGCCGATGACAGCGTCGGACCTTTAAACGTGCGCGATGGTCCGCAAAACGCGGCCTGTGCATCAGCGGAGCGTAAGCGAAGCTGCTTATTGCAGCGACTGCAAGGTAAGTGTAACACAGCCACGATCTAATTAATAACAACAAGAAGTGTTTCTGTTTTGTATTTATAAGAAATGATTCGCGTATATACGTATATATCTTAAAACTTATCTTAAAACTTATGCACTATTCAAGTATTCCCATAATGCTTTTTGTGGTCACTATTACGATTATAAAATTTACTTTAATCTTAGTTTAGCTTTACATTAGATCTTTGTTCTTTTAATTGAATTTCTTGGACTGAATATATAGCGGGTAAACAGGACCTGTTTACTCTTTTATTAGGTATCCTAACACTAGACATCACTGACCTAACTCGTAAGATAAAACACCAGGCTGCTGGCACAGACTGGCACTAACTACCGTACAGGACAGCATTTGTCCACATGGACGGTGTTCACTCAGCGGCGCCATTGTAATTATCGAGTTTGTCTGACACGCTGAATTCCCTATATTACCTAACTTGGCCGTTTTTTAAAGCACTGTTCTTGCACTGTAAATAACAGTTTCCTCTTTATAGCTGACCTATAATCGGCTCAGAAGTTCAACCAGGTGAAAGATCATGCCTTTGCTCCTTAATGCCAAATAATCAATTTTCTGCGTTTTGCAGCAATGCGGCAGATCCCTCGCTTTAATCTCATACATATGGATGGAGATGATAGGATGAGAGCAAGCCGGATGCGTTGGTGAGAAGGCCCTTCCAGGCCTTGTCCGGGAAATACCGTCATGGTGCCTATTTTAAAATATGTAATTGATATCTTAGGCTCGTTATCTCACTTATGTAATAACCAAAGCTTAATTTGATCACAATAAATCCAATTATTATTAGCATTCATTATCACAAACGGCAAACCGATTAATAATTTATTCGCTTACGTAAGAGGATATATGTAGTGAGTCTATTTCTTCACTAGATGGCGAAAATGAGTCGTACCATTGCCTTTAGAGCCATGCGCGAAGCAGCGCATTGAAGAGACCTGTCTGTCTTTCAGCTGTCATTAAAACGGAGCATGAAAATACTCGTATAAGCTGCATTTCACTGCCTTCTTCGTTTAGTTAAGTTCTTGGCTGAAGAAACTTTGTCAGACCTGAATTCTGGCTGATTCTATCCTTTGTCTTTTTATAAGACGTCAACATCATCATTTAAAAAGTGCAATGTAAGTGGTATTGAGTTATTGCTAAGTCAGTATAGTTATAAAGCCATATTTTCCCCTTAAAACGTATCTATTAACGTGTATCGCGTGTTCTGGGATCAGCAGGATTCTTCACGGAGCACTTTTCATGGCCAAATGCACGTCAGCAGATACACTGAGAATGGCTGATCCTCTTAACTGCACCATGAATCAGCTGTATGAATGGATATGTTTATGCTGGTATGCTGCAGCTTGCGAACGCTGCCGCACAGGCTCCGTGATTACACATTGCGCATGCCCTCCCCGGGGGGGGGAGGTAGGAAAGGGGCCTCAGATGGCCCTGTGTGGCTCTGCCAGATGTGCCTGCAGCTGCGTCGTCCTGGCTGTAATGTCACATTTCCTGCACCAGTATTCAGGAGCGCATGCGGCTGAGTGCCTGAGCCATACTCCCATTCTCATACTCCCACGAACAGGAGATGCACCAGTCTCCCTCTTCAGGCCCCCGCAGCCCCTGCAGCACTCCTGTGCAGCCTAGTGCCCCTGCAGGCCGCTGTGCTGGGACACGCTGCCGCCACGCTGCTCGCTCGTGTGTTTCTCCGTCCCGGCCGGCCTGGACGCCATCGTGGAGATTCTCAGCCATGCTTCTGAGTGGGGGCAGCGTGTGGCTCAGTGGGCTAAGGTTCAAACCTGGGTCGCAGGTTCAAACCCAGCCTCAGCATGTCTGCGGGTCCTTGAGCAAGACCCTTAACCCCCAGCTCCCTGGGCGCCCCAACAGGTGGACAGCTTAGCCTACAAAGAGGGAGGCGTAAAAAAAGAATTTCCTCAAAAATGGGATTACTAAAGTTGTGATTGATTGATTAAGCTTGATCCTGCCTGGTCTGAGGTAAGCAATCGATCACACGAGCAGCTCCTGAGCACCTCTGACCATCAGACAGAGCAAAGTCCTCATGAACATTCACTCCACACTGTCAGGCCTTTGGGGCACGATGTCTGGCTCTAGTGCTGCTCTGTTCTGCAGAGCAGGAGACCTGGGTCTTCTCATCCGGTGGCCAGGTGTGTTGCAGGTGTGTACAAATCCAGACAAAGTCATTTCAACCAACAAGTTGAGCCTCTGTGACTGTGACTTTTTTTACACAACCGGTTGGTTGAAATAAAATGGCGAGATGAACACCTTCAGCTTCAGCTCCCAAACCTCCCCATGGCCGCCTCAGCCATTCTGTGTCTTTGTAAAAATTCACCACCGGCTGACTCATAATTTAAGTAATTAGGCTGAATAATGTAAAGTATTGATTAGCCAAACATGTTATGCTACTGGTCAAATTAAAATATACGTGTTAATATTGAATGATTACTTCAAATCCTTGGGTGGCTTTAGGGGACGCTTTGAAATGGCTAAGCTTACGCAATTCAACAGGTGTCACAGTTGTACACTAATGTAAAGATTCAGACAGTTTTCTTTGGCAACCGAAGACCTTTCTACCGTACTGCAGCATGCAGACAAGGTCAAGAGGGTCACATACTGTGCCGCTGAGTCTGATCTCGGCAAACTTAAATGTGGTGTGATTGTTGGTGCCGGTTGTGGTATCTCAGAAATGGCCGCTTTCCTGGAAGTTTCACACAATAAAGTATATAGAGCAGGGGAACTGAAATTCCCAACCGAAACACAGCATAATCCGGTCCATACAAGTAATCCATGACCCCCTCCCCGCAGTGTCAGCGAAATCTACCGGTGAGCCCGTGAACCTTCGCTGTGTGTGCCAGAATGAAATTAGGACCTTGGGGGAAAATATTTGAGTAGCCCTGCTCTAGTTTACTAACAATGGCGTAATGAACAAAGCGCATCCATTGAGAGGCCGCTCTTTGTCTGAAGGCACCTTGAGAGGTCAGAGGTGAATGGCCACAAGTGCGATAATAACAGCTTACCCTTGACATGATTCTGAAGACAAAAGGTTTTCATTCTCAGCTGCCTTGATGTTTATCTGTCACTGATCTGGCAGGTTAAAAATCAAGACGTGTTATTTAAAACAGGCCGACTTCCTTGTACTGCAGTGTTCATAACTGGTTAGCGCAGCCTGGCTGACAACTCGCTGGTCGAATCTGGATTAACAGGCATGGAGGAGCTTGAGATACAAGGCCGCGACTGTAATTCATTTCTCTGTGGGGTCATTACGTGGAGAAACGAATCCAAACGGAGCTTGATAGGAATTAACCGGAAATCCCACTTTATCTCCACACTGCAGATTAGAGGAGCGACCATGGAGTGAACTGAGCATGCTCTGTGTCTGGCCAATAAAGGGCCACGTCTGCAGATCGATCAGGGTTAACAAACTGAAGTAGCCGTGCATGGAGGGTGACCTCATTAGTGACACTGGAGCACGGAGGGGGGGTACGCATTAAGGAGCAGTTGTCACTGGCGAGGCCGTCGGCTTGCCCCTCGAGGATTGTACCACCGGGCCCTAAAACAGGGGTGCACATCCCAGCATCCAAGAGGGCTTCCGGATAATGAAGGTTGTAGCTTTAAACAGACATTGTGAGAAGAGCACAGTGAGAGCCATGGCAGAACAATGTCATCTTTCACATTAAAAATCCATAAAAAACGGTGAGGTTTGTGCAGTAAGGAAGCTTAACGTGCCGTCTGAGAGGCCACTTGATCACTAATGAAGCCCGTCCTTGTCTCTCTCTGCTCGGAGATCCCCACACAAAAGGCTGATGGGCAGAGACACTCTTCCCTTTCAGTTTTCCTCAGGGCTAAATTGTTGTGGCAGTTGTTGGTGTAGAGTGAGAATGAGAAAACGGGAGATGGGGAAGAACGGCGAGTGGCGCCTGGCACAGAGCAGCACAGAGCGTGGCCTCACCTCCCTCCTTCCCTGTGCACCTCCTGCCAGCTCCCTGTGCGTGCGAGGTGCCATAAGCGCTACCAGATCGCATTACCCATGCTGACGCCAGCCACGTGGCAGAGCATGATGGGAAATGCGGGGTGATCGTGACTCATGAAGCTTCCATTATGCTTATTAATTTAGCCGGGTAAATTAATAAAGAGAACATGATATGTAATGTGGTCGATGAGCTCATGAGGTCCGAGAATGAATAGCACCTCCCTGAAGAACGGCGCAGTGTCCAATGGATATCGGGGGCGTGATCAGCTGACCGCGCTGCCCTGGCTGGGGGCGTGGCAGAATCAGGCTTTGTCAGGAAAAGCCGGGACAATGTTAGGTGTTTGTTTCTTCTTTCTACTCCTCAGCCGATTTTCTGTTGCTGGGCCCTCGAACATAAATGTTCTACAAGATTCATCAAATATTAAGGGGCTGAAAAAGTGGCACATACTCGCTACATCGTAGTGAAACTTCAAGCCGTGGAAATTCTCCCTGTGTTGACACAGCTCACATGGTCATCTTAGAGTGTAAGCTGGATGGAAAAAGACTTACCGGCTTGTTTTGCCTCAGTTGAAATGAACAGCAGTCAAAACTTTAGATAGCACTGTGAATGCCTCTGGTTTCGCGGTCTGGACCGGCGAGTCTGTGCTCTCCAAGCGGCCGCTGGCGGATGTCATGTCCGCGGGTCACAAGGTGCAGAGGGGAGTGCACTGTGATGTGTGGACCCTCTCAGAGTCAGGTACATTCTTTAAAGTAAGCCGGTTATAATAATTCATAGTTATGTAACCATTTTACCATTTATCCATCTTACAACCGCTTATCTGGGGGTGATTAGTTTAATCTTTTTTTTTGTTGTCAAATAATGATTATTGCAGTCCTATGGTGGACTGGCGGCCTGCCCAGGGTGTACCTGCCCCTCGTCCGAAGATGCTAGGATTGGCTCCAGCTTTCCCGCGACCCAGATGGATAAATCGGTGTAGATAATGCATGGATGGATGGATGGATGGATGGATGCGGTACTCAACTTAGTTGATACCAATACAAATGAAATTCCATAATTCTTGATACCCAATTTCATATCACAGTGAAATAACACAAAAATATGGAAATAATAAATAGATGTAATACAATAGCTATTAATATCACAGGGAGAGCATGCAGAATTACTTGCTAAAAGTAGGATCTTGTGCCAAAAACGGAAAGCAGAAGAAAGAAACACAGGTAAGGACTTCAGTTTTCAGGGCTGGAGCAGCCAACAATATTTAAGCCAACATGCCGCATGTGGTAACGATTTCTGGGGAGTTTTAGCCGAAGGAGACCGGGAGCAAGTAAAAAAAATCCCATTAAGACTAAAATATGTGATTCCTATGCAACACGGAGGTTGTTTTGGCCGATGGAACGACGGTTGACAAGGAGAGGATAGAAACAGCCTTGTGCTGGAGACAGTCATCACGTCGGCGACGGCTGAAGAGCTCGCTGAGACACGCAGCCAAGAAGCAGGTCATGTCGCTGCTGTTCCACTTTCACATACAGACAATGAAGACAATCTTTTAATTATTTACGTCAAGAACAGGAGATATGCGTGCCTTGGTAGCGGCTGATAATGGGTCCAGATTGGATTTTCACCCCGACCCCGGTTCAATCCCGCCTCACGTCCCCCCTCTGTGTTCCTCAGAAGCCCACACAGTGCTGAGATGGTGTACTTCACCTGTGTGGAAGATGCATAGGAGGCTCTTGGAGCACAGATTTTTGACAAATTTCAGACCATGCTGGGTGGGGAAGGAGCTGCATTACGATCAGGGCCTCTAGACCACCGCCCTTTGAGCCATTTGAATTGTTCCCATATAAGCTGTGGGTCTCGGACACTAAAACCACAGTAACACAATATCTGCTTAAGAGTGACAAAAGATTAAATAACAGATATAAATGCTTCACGCCTCCACAGCATAGTTACAATCTCCATACAGATTTCTGGAAATAAGAGTCAAAGAAGTGAATGTGCCATTAAAACCAAGATCATATATCCAGGAGAACCTGTTTAATCAGGAATAGAAGGTCCCCCTCAGTTTGTCGACCAGGAAAAATGAGTTCACTTTATCCTGGTCCAGCTGACAGGATCCGTGAGTAATCTATCAGCAAATCAATTGGCTGTCTGACTGGGTGCCTGCGTCTTAATTCCCCGGGTAATTTACAGGCCCCGGGGAGAGCCGCTCCCTACGCGGACAGACCCGTTGGCGTCTCCTCCTCTGCCCGAGCTCCCGGGCCGGTTAATCACCGTCGTCTCCGTGCCAGCCGTCTCCCGGACTCCACAAGTGCTGCCGCTGGCTTGATTGCTTACCGAAAAGATCTGAGATTCAATCTCACAGAAAATGAGGGCCCCTCCCCCTTGGCAGACACCCTGTGATCATTACTGATGGAGGACGACAGCCGGGACGCCTCGAGCAGAAAACAGCCGCGGGGCTGTAGAGTGAGAGACAGGCCTTCAATAGAGCAGGTGCCCTCGTAAGTGTTCACGTAACACGGTAACGGAGATGTGGCAACCTGTAATCCGGCCGGTCCTCAAAGACTCAGGACAGGGCCCAGCGTGTCTGCTCTTCATCAGACAGACAGACAGACAGACGTGCCTCGCCTAGCACAGGGCATCGCAAACGGGTGGATACAGCACAGCTACCCCTGCAGTCTGGATGACGAATTGCACCCCTCAGGCTGCAGGGGACTTATGCAGTTCATAGCTCTACTGCCTACAGACACCTTAATTAAGGTCTAATAACCAGTAGGAAGTGGTACGTATAATTATAAGTTATAAGTAGCTAAACAATTATAAGTATAATTGTTTGCTTCCAGCTAGAATGAACCTGGTGAAACTTGAGGAGCTCATGCACAGTTTGGAGACGGGGGTCAGAATCGAAGGCACAGCACTGGGGGTGTCAGGTCACAGCTGACGCACCGTCTGCCGCAGGCTCGCGCCCAGAACCGAAGGCACAGCACTGGGGGTGTCAGGTCACAGCTGA
>JAODKE010000053.1:222295-236771 GCA_026779605.1 Mormyrus hasselquistii
TGCCTTAGATAGTTTTAGCCTCCACTAGGCCTGTACAACGGGCAATGTTAATGTGGACATCACGGGCTACGCACATCACAACGGGCAATGTTAATGTGGACATCACGGGCTACGCACATTGCAAGGACCGAGATAGTCAACTGGGCTGGGAGTCGGCTTGGGAGGCATATAATTTTTTATACATATACTTCTCATGCATACATACATACTGCAGTATATGGAATATTCAAAAACAACGTTATTCGCGTATTTTGAAACCTTGTCGACAAAGTTTGCCAAGTGTGTGGGCTCATGGCATGATTCAATGAGCGGAGATCAATTTCCACTAAAACAAAAACACAGCAAGCTTTGCAATTTTCAACATGCATTGTAAATGATTTAAGATCATTTAACGTGTTTAAGGTAACGGTAAAGGTGCCGCACTTCCGCCAGAGCGCTACAAGAAAGGGACACTACAAGGCAGCCTTCCACTATAGGGAAATTTTGGACTCCATAGACATAATACTGAGCAAAAAAACGCAATTAGATCGGCGACATCAGCTTATCTGATACACTGGTGGTAGCTAAGTTCTATGTGCCTACGGCTGATTGGGTACATTTAACAGCTCCTTTTTTTGCTTTGTAAATATCACAAAAATTCAGTGTGAATTAAATTTCGAATCCAGTACTGTGCAATGCCAGCCTCCACAGTCTTTGACCAGATCCCTTTATTAACTAGGTTTCACGTCGTGATTTTTGGTTCCACGTTTTGTTACAGCGTGATCATTATAAATTTTTCCCAAATACACATTTAAAAGCGAGATGCAAGTTTATGCTTTAAACTTAAGTTACATTGACATCATAATCCAATCAATTATTTAGATACCTAAAAAAATATATTCGAGATATTTTAAGGCATTAAAAGTCCAAAATTCAGATTACTTGATTTTAGCCTTAAGGTCCCGCGGAAAGCCCGCAGTACTCCACAGCCTAGAACGCTAATGTTTAGCTCATAAACAAACAAGACTTCAGAAACTGCAGCCCTGGCGTCTGATTCACCCTGAAATCACAGACGTTACGGATGGTGCCAAAATAGCCATGGTTCAAATTTAGAAAGAAGTGCCAACCGTGGGCCACAATTAGCGATAAACACTATAAAACGAGACAGGGCTCTGGAAGACTGACACACGGCCAATTATTCAGTCAGTGACAATGCAGCCCCCCCACACTTAGCCAAGGCTGTATTCAAATTAACACAAGTCAAAGGCAGCAGTGACAGGCTGCAAGAGGCAGACAAAGCAGCAGTGAATTCATTGGATAGCCTGCTACTGGACAGCAGGCCGGGCTATGTACCTTTCCGACAGTCGTGCCAGACGTCAAACTCCACATTGCGGTACATCTCTGGGTCCAGAGCCTTGAGTGCTTTGTAAGGCAGAGAGAGCTTCGCAGCGCCCTCTAGAGCCTGGGAAAAAAAAGAGCCAGATTACCACAGTGCAGCTGTAAATGGGAGATGATCTTTTGTTCAGGAGACTGACCTTTGACTCCTCAGCCGACAGTCTCACTTTATCCTCTGAATGACAGAGACCATTCAGCTCCCAGTCCTCCCTGTGGAGGATTCAGAGCGACAGAATCACAGAACCGTTTTAATGTGAAGATCTGAGGCTACATCTTTGCTCTCTCAAAAGCGTCTGCAAGCTCCCGAGGGCCACTTTGAGAAACACTGTACAGATTCCTGTTCAGTTCCAGTTCAGAAGTGCCTGTTTGAAAGCAGCAGCATGTCACCAGAAATGGGCGTTTGCTTTACCTCCAAACTGAGACCTGCTATCCAAACGACATCAGTCTGCTACCAACTTTCACAAACACAACAAAAGTTTACAAACGCAGCTACAGTTTACGTACTTAAATATTCAGGGGGACTGCAGCAGGTTAACACCAAAACACCCAGAATGTCTTATCAGAGTTTATCCTTGCATCAATGCAACCTTGCATCCATGCAACCTTGCATCCCAGCAATTAGTTAACTGATTAACCAATTGCTTTGTTAAAAGGGTCAGCATGGGAGGGAATATCTTAAGGTTTCGAAGGTGTGACAGTGGAATATAGCAGGTAGCAGATTTAGAATGATGATCCTGCAAAAAGATGGGAGACTGGCACCTACATGCCATGGAAAGGCTTTTGGTTAAGGACGGAGTGAGTAATCACAGTAAACATGAAGCTGCATTCAGCACCACTCTCCAAAGACGCAGGGATCAGTGCTTAACTGCAATACAGCTGGCATGATTACGTAATTAATCTCAATTGCTGGATTTAAAAAAACCCCATCGATTAACATTTTCCTTCTCGAACACACCAACATGGTGGAAGGAAGGCAGAACCTGGCCGATGAGGGTCCAGATAAAGAGAAGCGGCATGTTGGGTGGGAGCGGAACTTAAATATCAGCACAGCCTGACTGCAATGCAACTGCAGCTTAATGGACGACATCAGACACCCTCAGCCAGTTTGGCGAGCGCAGCCAAGACGACACGCCAATTAGCCTCGCAGAGCAGCATTTACCACTGACTTTCATTTTACATGATCTGATATATAAACATATTTCTCTTTTCTGTGACCGTGTTTTTGGAGCAAGGCTGAACGATCCTGGATCCCATCCTGGATCCCATCGTGAGATGCGTGAGTCTTTCTGTCATCGGTTCCTGTTCGCTTCTCTCTCCTTCACTCATCCTTTCTCACAGCCCTGCCACACTGTCAGTGAGCGAATCCAACGTACCACATAATGTTGAAAAGGAACCAAGTGCCTGAGTACTCATTGATAGACTCAACCCAAGCCGACCATCGCGGTAGCTGCCAGGCGACACCTGCGTGTGCATAACATGCGATGTCAATGTTAACACTGCACATCGTGCAGTGAGAGCAGCACAGTTGTGCAGTGGTTAGCTTAGTGTGTCTGCATGTTCACTGTATGTGGGCGTGGCTTTGACAGACCCTCCGGCTTCCTCCCACTCTCCAAAAACATGCAAATTAAAGTGCATTGGTTTGCCCCAACTGACCGTAAATGTGACAGTACAGGCAACCTGGTTGGTTCCCGGCTTGTGCCAATCTCAAAGTACAGGCCTATATAAACGACTGTTCGATTAATTTGACAATCGGTTTATTTATGCAACATAGTGAGAGACCTAAACTGTACCAGTGTAATGCCAAGGGTATCCTAATACCAGAAACACCGGCGACTCCCAGCTGAGAATCTCAGCACGGCAGTAAAAGCAGGCGGTCACAGCTGGGCGTGCACACAGACCTCTGACAGCGGTCATCTGGCATGTCGTAACCTGCGTCCTCACTGCACAGAGACAGGCTGTTGCGGTAACGGCGTCCCGCACAGCGAAAGGCGTCCAGGGCTGCCTGGACCTCACAGCCGTCGACACCCAGGACCCTGCAGTACAGCAGCTGGTAGAGCAGTGCTGTGAGGAGAGAGAGAGACAGACAGACACACAGACAGACAGACAGACACCATGTCAATACAGACATAAGTGCCACTTAGCACTTTATCATGATCATCATCATCATCATCATGATTGAGGACCAACTTATGTTCCCTTTAACAAAGGAAGGAGGGAATCTTGAATTATGTGCCTGGTTTTCATTTGCAAGCCATCACTATCTAAGCAGCAGAGGGCAGCTCATTCCGGGGCACAGAGCGGCCCCGAGGCTCACCCTGGCAGAAGGCCGCGTCCACCGGGTAGTACCTGGGGTACACAGTGTCATAGTGCCCGTTACTGGAACAGCACAGCAAAACCTGAAAGGGACAGGGAGAGACTCCAGACCATGGGGTGGAACCAATTACTCAAAAGAGCAAGACAAATGTCTCCATCCTACATCAGCATGCAAATTAGACACATACAATTATCTTCTGTCCGCAAACGCACAGACAGCTTTATAACAGCAACAGAAACTTCAGGTGGCACAGCTGATCTGTACAAGAGCGCCATCTGTTGGACATAAACCTGAACCAGACGCTCCTGTCAAAGCGCAGTCAAGGGGGAACGGCTTTGCACAGCAAACCCCGATGGGTGGGGGTGACACGGAGCCCTACCTTCTCAGGGTACTCCTCATCCGCGATCTCCGTGGGAGGCTTTCCAGGGTACCTGTAAATAACAAAGACCCGCCTGCAAAGATAAATCAGAACTTGTGATAAGTCAGGCCAAATTTTTTATATTAAAATCTCACAGACGTATCACAGAGGACACAGTCTGCTATGACTGCGGCAGAGGCCCCACCATACACTGCTGCTTGTGAGATTCTGTCGCGTACCGACCACAGGAGTGTCTAACGGCTTCTCCCCTGTCTATTGGCCACCTTTCTGTATACATATTTTACACTGATTTAGTGATTCCAATCAGTCTTCAGAGTTTATAGTTTTGTTAAACATCAGGAGAAAGCAGCTCCCCCCCAAAAAAAAGCCAGTTGATCCATGAGGATGAGGCCTTACCTGTATAATAAAGACAGAGCTTTGATCTCCACTTGCCCGGCTGTCTCCTACCATAGAACAACAGCTGCGTCATACATCTAATCAACGGAGACGAAGTGCGGCAGAGTGCGGGACTGTGACTCACTGTGGGATCCTCCAAGCGCTCCAGGTACTTCTCAAAGGACCCCTCAACAAACTGGGAAAGAAACGGAGAGAGCAAGGAGGGGGTGAGAGGCAGAAAGAAAACAAGAAATAGTGGTGATGGTGAGGAAGAGACAGGCGCAGGCAGACGGCCAGTCAGCGAGCCGCATTTCGTGACCCGCAGCGATGCGAGAGCCGCAAACGGCCACTTACGGGCTCAAAGTTGCATCTGTTAGCCCGCATAAAACTGACGCAGTCCTTCCGGATCTTCTGGTGGTAGTTCTGCGAGTAGTAGAGCTAAACAAACCAAACCAATGAATAAATTAACCGTATATTTGGGTTAATAAAAACTTCACTTGCATTTAAAACCGAAAACTCGACATGGTAACAGCCATTCGGGTTGATAGTGTAGGAATGATTTAAAGTAATTTGTTGATAAACACAAGACACCGACTAACTGGAAATATTTACAAACCGATATACAAATGCAATATTTAAAATAACAAACTATGGTCTGTGAGAGCACTGAAGCAAATGCCGGCGGAAACAGTGAGGAAATTCTGTCTGTAAAACACCACGACAAATTAAATGTCCGTTACAATTTAGGAGCTGTTAACTTTTTACCTGCTCGGAAACAGCTCGAAATAGACAAGACGCATCCCGAGCCATCATTTTCCGATATAGGCCGATGCTGGCCAGGTAATCGTCCATATTCAAAAAAAACTTCTTCAAGGATTTCTGCATTTTTTTTTTTAAAGTAAATCAGAAATAAAAGACAACATTAAACACGCCAAGCTTCATAACTCTCCGTGTAAACGGAAAAAAGGAAGAGCGTGAAGGTGGAAAGTCTCCTTCCCAGTCGGAGGAAGCATGCACGTGCTACAAATGCGCACTGATTAGGGAGCGCCGCCCGCGTGCGCAGCCAGCCTGTGCGCGTCTCTCCGGTGGAGCCGCGGCCGCAGCCGCCGCCTGCACTCACCCAGAAAACGTTACCGAAAACGAGAAAAGCATCCCCGATAACTACTGTGTTGGCCGTCAAAGCATTTTTATTCAATGGAGAGGACATTTGCTTGTTAACGGTTTCTGATGAACAGCGTGTCGTTCAACTGTAGTCTATTAAAATGATACTTATTAGGCATGTACTCAAGTTCACAATACGATTTTCTCACTTTTTTAACAGAATGAGCCGCAGACAAATTTATTCAAAAATATTCATTTATCTTTTTAAACTGTGCAAAAAGTGTCCTCTTAACAGTGCAACTGAAATTGAATAAAATGCTATTATTAAAAAAAAATTATTAAAAAAAATTCCAAATCAAAATAAAAAAATCTTCATATAAACGGTAACCTTTTACATTAACTGCACCTTCATACTGCTTTTATGAACGTTTCATAAAACGTTTAGTACACCTTCATAATGTATTCATAAATCATTCATAAACATCATGCATGTGTACATTTACACCCTAACATCCCTTAACAGCTGTAATATATATTAATAACAAACATTATATAATAATAACAAACATTATAATCGTATAATCATATAATGTTTGTTATTAAGGTATATTAAAGCTGTCAAGGGACGTTTATGTTAAAGGTATATTTGTATGCTGCTTATGAATGTATTAAGAAAGTGCACTGAATGTTCTATAAATGCATTATGAAGGTGCACTTAATATAAAGCGTTACCAAATAAACTAAGGCTTGCATGTGCAGCTTTTTAGCCTGGTATGAGCTTTTAATAATCTTCGCTCTGGCGGTAGTGAATTGAGGTCACTGTGGTGCCGGTGGACATGCTGCTATTTGTGTATGTTATCAGTCTTTTACAATGTTTGCACACAGTTTTTGTCTTGTGCTTTTCTTGCCGTTTTCGTTTGTGATTACTGCAAAGCTAAAACGCTGCCACATCGCTCGCCATCTCGCGTTTGGTCAAAACCAATAACTAACATACGATGTCGACGTGAATACGCAGTGACATCTGACTGACGTTGTGAAATCAAAGGTAATGTTACTATGGCAAGCCGTTTTAACATTTAATCGCTAGACTGGATATGTATTGCAGATATCTCTAATTCAATTCTTCCTAGTCAAAAAGAGCATTTCGGATATCCACAATGGCATTCTTCCTAGGAGAAATTACGTCACTTTTGCCATTCATGTCTATTGGGCTTTTAATTTCAGATATCCACAATTATATTTCAGATAACCAGAATGTTCATTGTGGATATCTGAAATTGAATTCTTACTATTACTTACCACTATTGTAGATATCCATAATGTAATTTTGAATATCTGAAATTAAAATTGTGACTAGTACCCTACGCTGTATGCCAAGATGTAGTTGGTTACATGTACATGTAGTCCCCACAGGAGAGCTACTGTAGCACAAATTGCTGAAAAATTAATGCTGGATACACAGCTAAGTCATGGCAATAGTGTATAGTCTATGCAGAAATTTCTCCAAAATGGCAGGTCTTGTGGGATGTTCCCATTATGCAGTGGTCAGTACCTACCAAAAGTGGTCCAAGGAAGGCCAACCAGTGAACCAACGATGAGGTTGTGGGCACCCAAGGCTCACTGGTCCGATCCCACAGGAGAGCTACTGTAGGACAAATTGCTGAAAAAAATAATGCTGGCTGTGATCAGAGCGCACAGTTCATTGCAGCTTGCTGTGTTTGGGGCTGCATCCGCTGACCGGCCAGAGTGCTGATGCTGTCCACCACCAAAAGTACCTGCAACGGGCACATGAGCATCAGAACTGGGCCATGGAGCAATGGAAGAAGGTGGCCTGGTCTGATGAGTTGTGTTTTCTGTTACATCATGTGAATAGCCAGGTGCGTCTGCATCATTTACTGGGGAAAGAGATGGTACCACGATGCAAGCCGGTTCTGCTGGGAAACTTTGGGTCCTGGCATTCATGTTTGTCACTTTGACACGTACCACCTAACTTCATGGCGACAGTATTCTCCAATGGCAGTGGCCTCTGTCAGCAGGACAATACACCCAGTGACACTGCAGAATTTCTTCAGGAATGGTTTGAGGAACATGGGAAAGAGTTCAAGCTGTTGACTTGGCCTCCAGATTCCCCAGATCTCAATCCGATCAAGAGTCTATGGGATGTGCTGGAAAACCAAGTCCGATCCATGGAGGCCCAAACAATCGCTAACGTCTTGGTGCCAGATACCACAGGACACCTTCGGAGCTCTTGTGGAGTGCAGATACCACAGGACACCTTCGGAGCTCTTGTGGAGTGCAGTTACCACAGGACACCTTCGGAGCTCTTGTGGAGTGCAGTTACCACAGGACACCTTCGGAGCTCTTGTGGAGTGCAGATACCACAGGACACCTTCGGAGCTCTTGTGGAGTGCAGATACCACAGGACACCTTCGGAGCTCTTGTGGAGTGCAGTTACCACAGGACACCTTCGGAGCTCTTGTGGAGTCCAGGCCTCGATGGGTCAGAGCTGGTTTGGGAGCATGAGGGGGACTAACACAATATTAGGCAGAGGGTCAAGGAGGCAGATTTAAGGAGTTCAGGCTCCCTGATTCTCACAGTCCTGTGTTTTGCACTTTAACTACTGCAAAATCCTCCCCCTGTCACTTCACGTTATTTCCTGCCACTGGATACCTGTATATGGATGGTATGACAATAAAGGCCACTTGACTTCATACAGTCAGGGTCACTGCATTGCTATATTTATGAACTGTTCCCCTCTTCAGCTACATTTATGAACTGTTCCCCTCTTCAGCTACATTTATGAACTGTTCCCCTCTTTCGCAACATCAGAATCAGAAAACTTTATTAATCCCAAAGGAAATTGCTTGCATTATGACTGCATAACACACAGAACAATACAATGAAGTAAAAATATTGATTTATCTAAATTAAATTAAGCACTCTAATAAAAATTCTATAGAGTAGGATAAAGTACCGTTACCTCGTACATAACATCACGACAAATGCTTGTTGTAAGGCAGGACTCTTCAACTCTGGACCTCGATTCCAAATCCAGGCCTTGTTTTCAGTTCTCCCAGATAGTTAGTTTGATAATTACTGATTCTGATTGGTCAGAGGCTTCACACCTGACTGACAGGTAAAGGAAGGCTGGAAAACCAGCAGTGCTCGGACCTCGAGGACCATGAGTTGAATAACCCTGTTGTAAGGGATGATAATTCCGGCAATAACGGTCAGCGGATCAAAGAAGAATGCCCAGGTTCAGACTCTCAGTCTCTTCTGAAGAGATAATAAACGCAAAAAGAAACTCTTTTACTGATTTAAGAGTATGGCAGGCGAACAATAATATTCATCAGGCTAGAATTAGTTCACAAAAGAAAGAACGGCTTTTATTGTGAAGGGACAACAAGAAAGAATGGCTTTTATTGTGAAGGGATGACAATAGCAGAATACAGCCTAGGAAAAGAAGCTTCATCACACCAAGAAACACTGGGCACACGAGATTTCTTTGTACTCCGGTGTAAAGCAGAGAAAGCAGCCAAATTCTGTGTAAAAAAAAAAGCAGCCGCTTCAGCTCAGCTTAGGTCTACCAGAGCAGAGATGAAGGGGCAAGGGGTATTAGGTGATGCTCCTCTCCAACACGGAGTCAGTGACGCTTTCGAGAAGCTGGAGACGGCAGCGAGCACGAGTCACCAATTCATCATCACACGCACGACCTGAAAGGGCTTGCAGCCGCCATACCAACTGACCTTTCAGAAAAAAACATTCTCGAGTGCTCTCTGCTGATTCAGGAAGCCGTAGTTAGTGAAGCAGACGCCACAGAATTACATTTATGTAAGACAAGATGGACCTTTTGCCCAGTAGAGCACTTATACAGTTTACTAATCACCACTTAGTGAGTAAGGATGAAAACAAGCAAAAAAAAAAAAACTTGCTGAAATTGCAATACAGCTGGAATTCTTCTGGGAACAGTAAGAGAAGATTAAATTTTCAATTGTGTTGCTTACTAAGGAATTAGCATGAAATCTGTTGAGGATAGCATGACATGTATAGATGTACAAAGAGGTACAGATTTGTGAAGCTGCAAAAGATTTGCTTTAGTCTTAGCAAAACCACAGAGTAATGCATGAACTGCTGCATTTATGATTATTGATGCCTAGTGTAAACACAGAGACAGCGCCAGAGCCTCCGGACTCGCGGTTTTGCACAAAATCAAGACCTTATTTACACAAACGCCCCAGTTATTCCACATCACAGCCTCCACAGACAGCGGGACAAACTGACAAATCCCACCACCATCTTTTCAGATGCCTCCTCATTCCGCAGTTTGTCACAAGCTTCCGATATGACGCTTTATCGGTGCGGCCTGACATTATCATCATCACTGTCAGATTGCAGTATTTGTAGAAACTGGCTAGTTAAAAACTCATTAAAAACTCATCAGTTACATGCACCAGTGTAAAATGTGCTAGTAATAACACAGTATTTCTCTTTACATAGGTTTTTTTAATGGCTACATTTCCATATTAATCGCATCAGAGATCCTCTAGATAAAATCCCTGCTAATTTTGGCCAGCGGGGGTTACTGTTAAAGATCTCTGCATTTTCATGGATCATGTTTCAGAACTTTTATCTGGGGTTGGCATCATGTGTGGTGTCACTTTCTCCGTTTTGGACATGGAATAACTTTATTCATCAATCAGGTGAAATTAACTGTCATCATCGACTGTGTCTGGAAGTGTATGCACAGTAATGGAAATAACACTTTTCACTGATTATTGGCTGCATACAGTCACTCCAGGACGACGTCTCTGTCAAAATGAAGGCTAAACCGCTTCTAAACCCATTTATAGGTGACTGTTGGATGTCGGGACCTGCCCTGTCAACTTCTTATGTTCCTGTTGGGCCAGCAGAGGTCGCTGGCCACCCCATAGTCACCTCATGTCACTTTCTCCGTTATGCACATGGTACAACTTTATTGATGAATCAAGTAAAATAAATCTCATTGACTTCACCCCTGCAGTTCCCTGTCTTTGCACTCACAGAACCCGTCTTCACGCCTGCATCACCTGTCACAGAACCCGTCTTCACACCCGCATCACCTGTCACAGAACCCGTCTTCACGCCCGCATCACCTGTCACAGAACCCGTCTTCACGCCCGCATCACCTGTCACAGAACCCGTCTTCACGCCCGCATCACCTGTCACAGAACCCGTATTCGTGCCCGCAGTACCTGCAGAATCTTTCCCCCAGCTGCACCCGTGGAGGCCGTTTTCACCCCGAATAGGCCCAGCTCCACACACACCCGAGTCACCTCCACTTTGCTGGGAGCCGCCCTGACCATTCCTGCTGGCTAGGCCCATGGCAGCCAGCCCCCCCCCAGCCTCACGCTGGACGCCCTTGCTCCATGGACTCCCACTAGGTCATGCACCTTCACATACAGCTTCTCTTCAGTTTCCTTCCTTGCCTCCTGTTCCCTCCTGGTCCTCTTCCCTTCAGTGTACTACTGGTCCTGTTATTACTTCCCAGGTCCTGTTCTTCCTGGTCATGTTCCCTTCAGTCTACTCAGCCTTGGTCCTGTTATTACTTCCCTGGTCCTGTTCCTCCTGATCCTGTTACCTTCAGTCTACTCAGCATTGGATCTGTTATAATTTCCCAGGTCCTGTTCCTCCTGATCCTGTTCCCTTCTGGCTGCTCAGCCTCGGTCCTGTTATTATTTCCCAGGTCCTGTTTCTCCTGATCCTGTTCCTGGGCCAGAGTGCCCTGTGCAGTGGTACATTGTGCATCACTGGTTCCATGATGCTGTGACTTTGGACACATTTCAGACCGAAAAAAATGGCATTTCTAATTAATAATGGTCAAAACAATATTTTATTACAAATAAAACAATGTTCACTTATTCGTTTAAAACATGTATTGATAATCTTTTCATTGAATTGTTTATTATGAGGTTTTCTATTACTAATTTGCTTACTTTGCCTACAAATGTATTGTGATTGATGAATATTGAATTCAGTTCTGCTGTTGTTCTCAGAAATAATGTGGCTACTGAAAATTACTTTGTTGTTATATATAAGAAGCAGACATCATTTTATAACACATTTAATGACATATATCTAATTTATATATTGACTATATTAAAAACGGTCGAGCTTAATAAATTCAAATACTTATAAGCATGACCTATTTTATTACGGAATAATAGAGTGGATCGGCAACAGATCTGCATTTGAATTTCCATTAAACAGTGCAACTACTGATAGCCATTAGTCATTGAAAAAAAAATCCCTTAAATGTTTCTTACCTTGATTTAACGTGACGAGAAATCCCTCCTTCAATGAACTGACACCGTGCCATGCTCCAGTAAAACACAGATAAACCCAAATAGGCTAGCGGCATTTTCAAAGGCATAACACAACTGTGACTCTCCACGCATCTCCGGTGTCTCTTGCTCCGGCCCTAATTGGTCTGTATCCGCCGCGTCTCGGTCCGTCATCGGCCCTATAAGTGACATCCGTGCCGTGCATTACTTCACTATGGCGGACGTGTGACAGTCCAGAAAATACAAGACTGTGCAAAGGGGGCTGTAATTAGATATTAAGTGGCCGATATTAGGTCCATTGTGGCATCGGTATGAACATCTGGCTACTGGCGGCTGCGTTTGTTTTCACCGCCGCTTCCAAAGCGTCTAAAAAAGGCGACGATGAAGACTGGGTCCATCTGCCTAACAAATGCGAAGGTAAGCACAGATAATGTTTTTGGACATGCAGCCGTCATCGATATACAGTTTCTCGTGGAGGATGGATGGATGTTATCTATTTGAGTATAATAGATCGCTGATTAAAATAATATACGATGAGACGTACTCGGATGCCGCCCCACCATTAACATAACTGTCTGTGTTAGTTTGCAAATTTCTGAGTATAGAAATGAAGTCTGCGTTTGAAGAAACGGGCAAAACCAAAGAAGTCATCGACAGGAATTACCGGTTTTTGGACGAGAAGGGTGCCCCGCCAATAAAATACGTCAAATCGTAAGTCTTCGTTCTACTGTAATATGATGTGATCTCAGCACCGTCGGTTTATAAACGCTTAGGTCTGTGCGGTTATCTCATACCCTGCAGGGATATTCGCTTTATTGAGGTGATGGAAACTGTGTGTCAAAGATTACAGCAATACAACGTCCACAAGGAACGACCAGGCAGCAACCGCTTTGCAAAGGTGGGCGTGAACAGCGGGGGCGCCAGCGCGCGCATGCGCACCTCTTCCGTTTGGTTAAATGACCACGGTTGACATTTATTTCTGTCAATTGTGGTACTTTTAACTAAAACCTCCTCGTAAGTTGTTGCTTAATGTCATCCATATAACTGTTCATATAATTGCTTACTTGTCGCTTACTTCCTTCATCCTGCTTCTCTTAACTCTTTTGATCTGCCTCTATTTCATTGTATTATGATCATTTGGCTTCCTCAGGGTATGTCAGAAACTTTCAGCACTTTGCATAATCTGGTCCACAAGGGGGTGAAAGTGGTGATGGACATACCTTATGAGCTCTGGAATGAGACCTCTGCTGAGGTTTCTGACCTGAAGAAGCAGGTGAGTTTGCCGGAACCGGGATCGTTATTTTGGTAACGTCACACGTTGACCGACTTACGGAGGATGTTGCGTTTAACGTCATCGTCGGGAATGTAGTTACAGAAAGACGCCAGCAGGTGTCAGTATCAAACAATGTGTGGTGCTGTCTATGTTCGTAATGCAAAGCCAGCGAAAGTATCTAACTGCCGTTAAGATTTAGAGACGATTCATGGAGAAAGTTATGCTGAAACTCCAGTTGTGAAAACGGAACAGAATTTTAGGTTATAATCGTTGTTTTTTTTTTTTTTTTTTTACTTTACTGAATGTAAGTATTTTAGGAAACATGTAAACCAACCAAAAGTGTGGTTTTGAAAAATACATTCACACTGTGTGGCGTGACCATCAATACTAACTGTAACCTGCACAAACCTATAAATAATACCATAGATGTTCGGTTTACAGAACTGCCAATGACATATGGAGATGAATCATTTTGGAATAAGCGTATGTCAGATTAAGTACCATATTACCATTAGTGCAGTTATGACTGTAGGTGGGCAGCATAAGGGGGGGGCATCATTTATACAGAGGGGCCAACTTTATCACTAGCCAATTATATGCTTTGAATCTGTGACTGACAGGGGAGGGTCACTCCAATGGCCAATCAGCTTTCAGCTGGGGCCAGTGTCCCTGTGGCCCCACCCCTATATACACTCCTGATTAGTAAAGGCAAATATTGAAACACTGTCACCTGCCCTGGTCCTCTCTCAGTCCCTCAGGATCAGAATCCCGGAGCCTCAGCTCCTGTCAGCTATGATCAACACTGCCGTTTGTTTTCCATAACTGGGTTGTGATCTGAGCTCTGCACACGTACAGGCATTTATTTCTCAGAAATATTACCCACTGCCCTCTTTGAAGGGTCAGGTAATCATTACAGTCTTTCCCATTTTTGGAAATTGAGGTTTACTCTGATTTTTTTTATTTCCTCTGGATAAGTGACTAAAATGTATCGTGAAAAGCTGCTTGTTGTATTTTAAAAGAAGAAGCTTATCTGACCTCTGGGCGTCTGTAGTGTGATGTGATGCTGGAACAGTATGAAGACGTCATTGAAGATTGGTACAGAGGCCACCAAGAAGAGGACCTTACCAGCTACCTATGTGAGAGACACGTCCTCAGAGGACAGGATACAGGTACTGAACCGAATGCCTCTCCTATTGGTCAAGAAATACCACCCCATAAACACAGTGACCCGACAGTCTGTTAATTTATCACCTGTTAATCACGGCGCCCGTCAGCAGCATGCAGAGTGCTCCTGTAAGCACTGCGCGCCTGTAAGCACTGCGCGCCTGTAAGCACTGCGC
>JAODKE010000053.1:236871-256462 GCA_026779605.1 Mormyrus hasselquistii
GCACTGCGCTCCTGTAAGCACTGCGCGCCTGTAAGCACTGCGCTCCTGTAAGCACTGCGCGCCTGTAAGCACTGCGCTCCTGTAAGCACTGCGCGCCTGTAAGCACTGCGCGCCTGTAAGCACTGCGCGCCTGTAAGCGCCTCGTAATATGTTCTATAAACAGGGAGTAACTTCCATGGACGTGTTATGAAGCCTAGTTTATTAAGTCTTTAAAAGTTAATAGGTTTGAATATACAAGAAATATGGGGGGGTTATATGGGGGTTGAATTGCCCTCCTTTATGTGTGTGGGGAGTTTCCATGTGTCCTCATGTTGTGCACGATAATCCTGAGCACTGCAGTTACTCACCAGTGTGACGTGCAGTTCAGTGTGTGATCATTGTGCTGCCTGGGAAGGACCCAGACTAAGATAAGCAGCTAGAAGATGGATGGATGGATGGATGGATGGATGGATGGATGAAATGCAGAGCAGGACCATACGGCTTTTTCGATCCTCCTTTCAGCTTGTTTGAGTGAGACATGGAGCAGGAGAAAATCAATCAGCGAAGAGCCAAAGAAAAAGAAGACTGAGAAAAAGAGTAAGGAGGGGGCCAGAGGGGGGGCGAATCAGAGCAAACCAGGAAAGAAGAGCAAGAAGAGAAGAGCACAGCCCAGTGAGGCGGGGGGGCCGAGCCAGAGTGACGAGGGCTTTGTCCTGGACGGCGACGTCCCAAAGAAAGCCACCTTGCATGGAGAGAAGACTGAACTCTAGGTGCCGGAATGTGTCCCACTGCTCCTGCCCAGAAGCCTCCTCTTCTCCCTCCATCTGCTGACGCTCCCGCTCCATTAGCCGCTCCTCATTCTGCCGTAACCTCTGCCTCCTTCCGGCGCGGCTGTCTGCTCTCTCTGCTCCCCGATGTCCTCGTCTTCCGGGCGGGGGGGGGGGGGCCCAGAGAGCCTCAATCTCCGGGAGGAGGCGCTCTCACTCTCACGGCCCAGAGCAAGCCACCTTGGGAGCTTCTGTCAGGCCGTCCGTTAGACGCCCTTACCTGTCCTTCACTCCTCTTTAAAGCCTAACAGGAAGTGAGGATTGCGCACATTTTCCCGTTTGTTTCTAAATTTTTTTAATTTAAATCTTTAAAAACATGAGCTACACATGAAAATACCTTTAGACCCTTGAGCTGCTCTGCTACCATCTTGACTTATTCTCCTCTGTACACAGGGGTGGGTTCGGGGCCCCCACTGACACCTCTGCCCTCCCCAGTCTAGCAACTGTTTGTGGCC
The DNA here is from genome assembly GCA_026779605.1 of Mormyrus hasselquistii. NCBI lineage: Eukaryota > Metazoa > Chordata > Actinopteri > Osteoglossiformes > Mormyridae > Mormyrus > Mormyrus hasselquistii. The sequence goes on from JAODKE010000053.1 coordinate 238,133, forward strand.
AATAGGGGGAGGGGGAGGGTTCAAAAAACCTCAGAAGCTCCACACAAATTTGTGGTTCGAATGGAGGCAAACACTGCGGCACACAGAATCGCAGCTGTGGGGGCGGGGGGGGTGTCTTCAAACGCCAAGCACCGCCCTGTGGCTCGCTGGTTTACTTCCCGGATCGATGTGCTCTGCAGACTGGCTGCCAAGGCTGTGTGTGAAGCGCTCAGAATCAGGGAGTCACGCGGAGTCACGCGGTAATCCGAGGAGCCCTGCTTAGTGTCGCGTCACGCCGTCCCTGACACGAGGTCACCATACTCACCGTCTGTGAGAGCTGCTGTGCACCGATGGCCGCATATTTCTGCAGGACCACTAATCATTCTAATCATCATATAATAAGACCAAAGTGTCTACAAGTCTGATCTGAGGACGCCTGTAATGTCAGTGGTGTAGTCGCCAAAACGTGTTTTGCTTGATAGTCTATTATTTGTATGAATTTTGGTAGTGATTTTTATGCATTTCGTTGCTGCTGTACATGCCCTTGAATTATGGAATCCAAATCCTTCATTTCCTACACTGCTCTATGCTTTTATTCTGCCTAATGCAGTGAGAAGGATATCATCTGACAGCTGGTGCAGTATCGATGTTCTTGAAATGCTTTAATTTCGTCGTGGTCTAACGGGCCAATGTCTTCAGTGAGTTTCGTCATTGCTGATATTTCAGAAGTGCTTTGTTAACTCAGCTGCTGCATTGATAGAAAAGTCTGATTTTTAGCAGAGGTTGTTGTTTTAAATCTGGTGAAGTACTTTGGCGTTACGTGCTGCCACATGACGGAGAATCCTAAGCTGAAAGTCAACTTTAGGTGTTACTTTTTGGAAATGATCATTTTTAAGTTTCTCCATATTGCCCGGCCCAGTAAATCTCTGAATCTGGATCAGCGCTTAACCCAAGTGATTATGTCTAAACTAGATTATCATTTTTGAAGTAACTTAATATCAGACATCCTCCTGTAAAAAGGGGCTGAATTATGTCGTGTGGGTAGACTAATTCTGCCATTTTTGTGTGACTCTGTGAGTTACACGGGTACTTATTAATTCCCCGGTTGCGAAGTCTGTTAATAAGATGCTTCCTAAATAAGGGTCATTACTATGGTAATGTCACAAAACAGCGCATGACAAAACAGATGTGTGACTACATTAACTAATCAGAATGTTCTGCATGTTACTCTTTTACTAAGTTATGTTACTGAGTGTTTCTTTAAGTGATTGAAATAAGTGCAAGAATAAACATTTCATTCCCAGCCTCTGCTTTTTGGTTGATTAATGTGTCGTGTGTGTATATACCTCATACTAGAGGAAGTCGTTTGAGTGCTTTTCCTAATTACCGCGTCAGTATCCTCGCCTGTCCAGCCCTCAGTCCTGACAGCCCCGCGTCCCGAGCCCTACGCTATCAGAGTGTTCCAGACCCTGCCCAGACCTGGACCAGCTTCAGTCACAAGCAGCTTATCCGGTATAAACACTCATTCAAGGCACGGCTGATTATGGCTCTCCCTGGCCCGTGTCATTAGCCGATCTCGATGAGGACCTTCCAGAGCCAGGATAAATAATGATGCCTTATTTACCATTTGTAGCGATACATGGGAATTCTTAATTTTTTCCACATCCCATCTTTCTCTTCTTTGAGCGCAAACCTTGGGCTCAAAGCACAGGTTAAGGGTTAGAGTTAGGTTAGCGTTAGCCACCTCTCAGGCATTGGCTATCAGGCAGCTTTTGCAGTTAAATGGATACACTTCTTTATTTCATATATTTTAATAAACTGGAATGTAATTTTTAATGGTGCCTGACCATTCGGGATGATGGGTAAGATCCCCTAGAGTAGGACGGTTCAGGTCTGAATATGGACACCTTTGGCATTTCCGCGCAGTTTCTCAGCCCTGGTCCTGCTGGATGTAGCATACTGTCTACCTGAGCACTTACTGACTACACAGAAACCATTATTATGCTAATTAAAGCAATCTGATCTTCAGTCGACGTACTGGATTCTTAGTGACGTAATATGAGCCATGCGCGGTTCCTGCCGGGATCACTGCAGATTAACAGAAATCCACAGGGTGAAGTCATTCCTTGTACCATGTTCTGCATCTCTGGTTGGTGGCCAGCGAAGGACCAAGGTTTATATCTGCAAGGTGCCAGTTTAAAGCCACTTTTATCCGAGGGTTATGGTTGGAATCGTTTCTGGGTTAAGGAGTAAGTGGGCGGACACGCGGGAGGACGGGAAGAGACGGGAGGGTACAGGTGAAGGGAAAACCAAAGGGGTACCATTAAAGCCAAGTCGCTGTGGACTTCTTTTTGTTTTCATCCAAGTTTGATGCAAGAAAGTTTTATTATTCACCAAAAAAGTGCTAAAAAGTATAAATCAAAATAAAAATCAATTTGCATAATATATCAAGTACGGTGCTAATTTGAGCTCCGGCATTATGCTTAGCCGTCCAAAGAAGGTGCTGGGGGGCTCATTAAAGATCAAACGTGCTTTTTTAAAGGTTTTGACATGAACAGTTTGTAATTATTGTGTTTTTTTTTTTTTACACACGCTGTGTACCAATTTATATACATGAATTTGTTTTGCATGAGTTATTAAGGGCTCAAAGAGGGACGTTATTTGAGGCTTCTCAATGATTAAAGGTAGATGTGAAATAGGAGTATAAAACGAAAACATGCCATAACTTTACTTTACTTTCACGATAATCGGCCGTGGCTGCGTTGCGGAGCTGGTGCCGAGACGCGCTAATCGGGAGCGCCGTTTCCCTGCCGAGCGGCCGGCTCCGCCAAGCCCGTTAGATGGCACCAAAGCTTAATAAATTAAGCAAGTTTAAACACGGCGTTCCACATCAAAAACACCCCCTTCTCAGTTAATGCTCGCTACACGGACATTCTCAGTCTTCCTACTTGCCCCACTTAGCCAACGCCAAGCGAGAGTAGCCTGTAGTTACCTGTCTTTGTGTTTAGTACACCACTATACTTATAGGCTATTAACAGCAAAATACTAATCACTGCATATACTAAGATAAACCAAGATATCAATTTCTTCATTGTAATTAATATATCAATATTAATCGGTCGTCAACATATTACAACTTTAAGCTACAACATCGTAGGTCTACTGAAGTTTTAAGTTCACAGCCCATTAAAAGTACGACGAAAAGAACACTCTCGTTTTTACTGAAAGCTGAAGTAAGCATATGGAGTTAAATACAATATTTATAACCTGGATGTAGAAAAAAAAGGGATGAGGAGTGATCGTAAATTCAGGATCTACTGATCCACGCAAAACCACAAGTGATCGCTTTTATCACATTAGGCCTATTCTCAATAACTATATTATTTAAGTATCGTCTTAGCTGCAAAATAATAATAAAAAAATAACTGGCAGCCAGTTCCTCAAGTTTACTGCCAAAAACAGACACCGGGGTTAGTGCGCAAATGTTTGTTCATTACCAGACGACCTAGCGGCTCGCTGTTTATTGTCCTGCACGGTTTCCTCTGCTCACTCCTTCAATTTGGGCCTAACCCGGTTTTCTCAGCCCCGCTGCGCGGGAATACATACTTCAATTTCTTTGCCCACATAATGAACATCTGGCGGCAAGGTGTCTAAAACTAAGAAAGGAAAAAAAGAGGAGAAAAAACAACTCAATAAAACTTATGCCCCTTATTTTTTATGACCTAGATATTCTACCCCCTACTCACATACGTTCTGTTTTAGTGCATCTGTTGAAATGTATATTGTGTAACAAACGAGACATTTCGATTCCTAAATGCAGTACAGTTTAATTATGAAGCGGACATTTTGTGTTTATGAAACAATTCATTTACTTAATTAAAGCCCGCACTTTGATCTCGAAGTAAAAGGTTTAATCATTATGCTTATTAGGTTAAATGTTCTTTTTTAAAATTTCAATTGTATCAAGATGGTTTGGAAAATTCCTTTACCTCTGCATTGAGAGCACTTGCCTGGTTGGGAAATACAATGAAGTGAAAAATAATTGAGGGGGGAAAAGTGTATTTACTTTTATCTTCCGAGAGAGCCTGATTGAAACCCATATTCAGATTAAAGCATTTTTGTCTTTTATCTGATAGGAGATTGAAGAGTAGTTCTGGGAACAAGTGCTCCGGGCTCAATTTATTAAGCACTTCACCGAAGACACCGATAATGCGACCGGCTGTTCCTAATTCTGAAAAACGTCTCAATCTAAGGTTTTACATAAATCGTTTGCTATGTGCCCGTCTTTGTACTGCGATTTACTGCGGCGACTACAGCTTCTGATAAACCCCAGTAAATGACCGCACATTAAAGCAAATATTTCACTTACAATAGCTCAAAATCCGTCTTCTGAAGTTTCTCAAGAAAAAAAAATCAAATAAAACTCTTATGAGTTTTATTTGAGCCCTCTTATGAGTGATTCTGAACAAGTGGGAGTACAAACATTTCTATAATTAAAAAAGCTGCATTTATAACACAAGTCAATATTTTTATTTGTTCGTAATTATTGTTGAATAGGAGAAACTGCCATGCTGATGTACGTCCGGAGTTTCTCCTTGGAGAGCGGAAGTCGAGTTCCCTAAAATACATTAATCAATTAAAATACTGTGAGCGCCGCTGAATTTACAGCCACTGGTATTTCAGCCAACGAGATAAAGTGATTAATTTTTCTTTGCAAACAATTTACTCAGTAAATAATTATTTTTTTCACAATCGATACAACAATCAGGCGGTGCTGACTTGGACTTGGAAAGCCTGATAAAGCGGAGCGTTTAAAATGCAGGGCGAGCTTCACGCGCGCGCTGAAGGGTTTTGAAAGCACCAGGGAAAAAAGATGTCAGCGAGGAGACACGCACCGCCCTCCTTCTCAAGCATCTGCCATGATCACCTTGTTTGTGCGGTCAAAATTATCGTCATAGTGGAAGATTTTGTAATGTAACGACTTTTTGACACATCGGGGATGCATGGTGGCCGGGTCTTCTTGCATACGCCGCTTTAGCAGGGACGCGGCATGATTGAATTGAAGGGGGCCACGGTGTGATGTCGTGTATTTGCCTAAAAGCCGTCTTCGACACTAGAATCATTGTACTTTCTCGTGTTTCGCCTCTCCCTCCTTGCCTAATGGATAGCGAAACACTCCGGGACTCAATCCTTCTAATGAAAATACTGCATTAATTTTATTTTCTGATGTGTCATTGTAATTCAAGAGATGTTTTTAATCTTCCGATAGCTTCGACACAACAAGCCATTTAAAAAGTATTTGGCTGCTAGCCTTTTTTCTGCTCTTGCAAATGGGGGCTTTCATTTTATGCCGTTTTTCAGATCTGGACATTAAAAGCGCTTCTTCATTTAATTACAGAAGTGTATTAAAAAAAAACTCAGACGGAGGGGGGAGGGATTTTGAAAGACACAGGAGAAAACCAAAGAAAAGCGAGCTTTTTTGTTTATGGCATTTCCGCAACTCCCTAATGACGCGTAATTATATCTCAGTAATACTGTTCGTGCAAATCAGGAATGAACAGATGGTAGCGGGATCGTGATGTGGCGTGTGGACCGGATCACCCCGGACCCAAATAAAACCGATAACCTTGAGAGAGATCGTAGGGGTAGCGTTCTACCCCTAAGACCCCCCCCAGAAAAAAGAAAAAAAAAACGCAGCATAGACGAAGGTTCATACCTTCTGAGACATTTCGGACTAGGGTCTTGTGCACTGTCAGATTTTTACGCATGCTGTCCCACTGCCGGTTTTCATTTTATTTTTTATAATGGAATCAGTGGACATAACTAGTGTAAATTACCGTTTAATTTGAGAACACTCAAAAGTCCTCTAAGCGTAATCTAAATTACGGCTTTGTACGTTCAACAGACCGACAGCAGAAATGTCGACACCGTAATTTAAAGCAATTTAACAACACGGGAGGTATATTGAGTGCCACGGAAACGTTATACACTGTGAGCGCCAACCCCCATTTACTGAAAGCGTTATTGTGGGGAGAAACGACACTAACTCCCCTATTTACATTAGGACAGACAACGATGATGAGATAGGTCTGAACCATTAACTCAAACTACCCTTGGATAAATATGCTAGCTCTTGGGACTTAACAGCTTCGCCAGTGACAACAGGAAGTGCACTGAAAGCTGTGACTCTCCACTTCCTTATTGCTGTCAGGGCTCCTGTCACCTAAAGGTCCTGCGTGGCTAAGCTGACGATCCCTCCTTCTACCAGAGGATCCCAAAAAGGGATCTCTGCTGATGCTCTTTGTTCACCAGATCCTTTGCAGATCCAGCTCACCCCACACGTCACTCTGCTCCCGTCATGGTGCCATAAATCCACTCCTCTCTCCTTATCCTGCTGACTCCCGTCATCGATGAGCTTGGTAGCACCTCGTCTTGAATGACTCTCTGCACGTGGGTCCGCGCGTTGATGCGTTTGACCTCCAAAACCTCATTCACAGTGACTCCGCCTGACTCCCACTCCCTCGGTTGGGCGCCTCCGCCGCCTTCACCATGTCTTTGCTAGTAGGTACAGCTGCCAGGAAAAAGCAGCATTTTACCTGCGACACGTCATGGGAAACAAACCCCAGAAAGGTCACTGACTACAGACGTACCCCTGTTTGCAGAGCTGGGAATATTAAAACTGGTTTTCTCCTTTGTCCCCCCCTCGTATGCTGGAACAGGCTCTTTAAATCCCATGGAGTGTAATTTGTCAGATTTTACACTAATAATAATATGCTGTGTCACTTTGAGACAGCACAGGGGAGGGGGCCTCTGTTGGGAGACATCTTGTTTTTGGATGTGTGTAGGAAGCTGTCGCTCCCTCATCGCTGCTTCAGAACCGAAGCCCCTTTCAGTCTGCGGCTGACTGACACTCTGCTAACAGGCCTCGCCTGTGAATCTGCGTGGATCCCCTGCTGGAGAAAGCACAACACGTCCTAAACCACGTTTGGCCCATATATTAACCCAGCCTCTTCTCTTCTCTCGCTGTCACCTGTTAAAATCGTCCCCCATCGTGCCCCTATTTTGAAACACTTCACAGGAACGGATGTGTGTCAAGTTTGGGCTTGATTTTATAGCATCATTAGACACACAAATGGCGGCTCCTGCTGCACGAGGTTTACTTATAGACCACACAGACTTTACAGGCATCGCAGAGCTGATGCTCACGATGCCCTTTAGGGGTGGAATTTTTTTAAAGTCTGACAAAGTGAAACTTTAGACAGAATAATAGCACTTCAATTTAGATCAAAGTGTGGAAATTATCTGCATATCAAGGGTTGGAAAATAATTTTTCTTATCGATGGCGACGTATAGAACGGGCTAATCCACATGTACTTATATGGGTACAAACTGCTCGTAAATGTTCGTTGTTGCATTATAAGACTTCAAAACAGAGATAAAGCAAGACACAGATGGGATTTGATCCACGCTACTTATGAAGCCGGGTAGTGGGTGGGTTATATGGTTATCAGAACGTGTTTAAGGTACTCAGATTAGTGTTTGTGCTGAACTCCTTGTATATTATGTTCCCTAAACTCCTTTAAATACAAACAAATGACAAAAAAAATGTTACGGATGAGGGAAACTCGGTGAGTAGGATATGGTTCTTGTGTATGCACTAATACCTTATAAATATCTGTCCTAACTTAGCCTTCCCCAGAATGGGATTTTCCGCTGGGGTGAAACGCCATTCCCATCTATATTTTGGTGTGTGACACACGGATGCATGTTCCTGGCACGGCGGTCTTGGAGCGGATGGTTAGTGCAATCTGTATTATTTACCCTTCGACATTGGAACCTCTGGCTATTTCCCCTGCACAAACGGATCGAGATGAATAATTTAGAAAACAAACATCCAGCGTCCAGAGTGAAAACCTTTATTCACTTCCCAGAAAAGATGGCGAGGGATTTTATCATATCTGAAGCTTCATAATTTATTTTCTTTGTAGACAAAGAAAATGGAGAATTTGATGGCTGTAATCTCTTTGAATAAAAGTGCGGTCAAAAGCAAAATATTGATCTTATAGCACGTTCTTCATCTGGTTTTATATCGCGGCCTCGTGTGGAGAATGCCAGAGCATTATAGCAACGCAACACAGGGCCCTCGGCTGTTTATCTACGCATGGAGACAAGCTGTACTGTCGTCCAGCACCGTCGTTATATTTTTAACAGTCCGACAAATTTGTCCGACGTCTTGCAGGACACTCGGTAAACACAACTGTAAACGCCGCACTGACTATCAAGCGGCCTCAGTCAGAATTCACTCAGTTATCTGTATGCTGGGCGAGCGTAGACATAACCCTAACCTAAGCCCATCTGCAAAAACCACTCATCAGCTTCAACGGGACCTTGCCCCATGGTTCCAGGAAGGCCCTGGGATCTGTGCTGACAGCTTCGAGTGGTAAGCGTAGACCCAGCACTAGTCTGTGTGGTAGTAGCATAACGTCAGGAGAAGGACGGGAGGGGCAGCCAGGGCAGGGGGGGCTCCTCGACACGTTTAGAGCGGATCAGTGGCACGGAGATGGCAGAGCGGCTCCGACAGGCCCCCGCGGGAATGCGGTGCCGGCAGCCGCTCTCGATTTAACGCTTCACTCAGGGCATTCACATCTCCTTATTCCCGTGTTTTACAGCCGCTCTGTCGCGCGGCTGCAGCTTTTAGAGGAGCATCATCCCTGCCGGCCTGCTCCGGATTCATCGCGGCGCTTACGATTCCGCCCGTCGCTCTTTCGTGCTTTTATGTCGTCTGCTGAGCCGGCATTTTCTGCCGTCTCTCCTGGTGAACCGGTGAATTTTTTAACAGCTGATGCTCAGCCCTGCGCGCTTATGAGCTTATGAGCCTCAGGATGGGGGGGGAGGGTGAATGGGGGGCGTGTGGAACAACATTGACTTTGCAGGTATAAAGAGACAAAGCGGAAACCAGCGGACAGCTGTATTGTCCTTCACTAGTGCCATCAATCCTCAGCGCACATTGTCTGCCCTGTGACAACACGAATATAGTTGTTTTGTTTTTTTTTGTCACGCCAATAAAGCAACGCGAAAACTAAAAAGGGAGAGACGAGGGGTGGGGGGCAGCAGGGGGCGAGGTCAGCCAGAGACAGATCTCATCACCAAGATTAACAGTCAACGTAATTTGCAGTGAGACATCGGACCCAAAAAATACGGCACCGCCTTAAAGCGACTCAGCCTTGACACATCTGCTGTACAAACAGTTTTTCCCCCGAAACATGTCCGTTAACAGAACAGTCGCTGCTAAATTTACCACGGGAATAAGGCGATACGCTCATATGACATTCGTACATTCCCCGGAAGATACAGTTACAGAGAACGCATTAAAAATACTGTACTTCAAACAGCCCCTCTTCAAAGGCCTATATGTATAATGAAAGCTGAATTAGTAAATCTTTACATGACTATCTGCTTATCTGAGAAAGGAGAAACTACTGAGACCTGCGCAAAGCGTAACCCCAACATCAAAAAGTATTTTAAAAAAAAATACGGCGAACATAAAGCTGTCGGTGTTTCGCCTAAGTCAAGATCTCAGCGAAATCCTGAAAGAATCTCTTTCAAGGCCCTTGCTGCCATCGCCTGCAGTCATTAAAGGACGACTGAGGCATCATGGGTAATTATCAGGAATGACACCAGAGCAGGTCAGTGAGCTGTGGCTTAATGTGCTGCTGGCTTGGGAAGTGTGCAGGGCCTGTCCCGTTATTAATGGATGACCTTTGTGAATTTTACTGGTTATGGAGTGAAATTAACGTCTCTAATCATTTGTTATAGTCACGTCTGCTAATACCCGCCGAAGGTGAAAGGTCTGATGGATTTTTTTTTTTGCAACTGTATTTTTTGTCAAAAAATAAAACTCAAGGGATGACCGGCGCTGCGGAGACGGGGACGGGATGCAGACGGGCCATCGGCAGGGGGCGGGGAAGGCCGCCGGGCACGGCTGCCGCTTTACCCATAATGCACCTCTCTTCGTAGTGGGCGATCCTCCCCCTGTGCGGCCAGCGACAGCGGGGAACCCGGGCTACCGGGAAAATGAGTCCAGCGTGGTGGTGGAGCCGGCTGCCTCTTTGTTGTGGCTTTTTACCGCCTTTCTGAGCCCTTGGAAGTAAACAGGTACTCGGGCTGAACGGGCCCCTACAGGGCTTCTGGGCAACCGCGACGCAGAGCAGCACTCCCTCGCCACTTCAAAGGGACCAGAGGGAGAGGGAGAAAACGAGCCTGAACTGTACGCCTTTCCTACCGAGCCTTGTTAAAGCAGCTCGTACAGTAAAAGATCACTTCAAAGGGCCCAGCGCCAGCCGCCTTGAAAGGCGGCCGATTGTTTTTGCATTTCATTACCCTGTGTAGGATATTAATCCTCAATGCACCTCGCTAAATCTTAATTAGTCTGATGATAAAAAAAACAATGCAAGCCCACAAGAGTCGTGTCATCAAACCCACGTAAATATCTCCCAGTAAAAGGGTCGGGAGCTGCATTGCCCACCCGGCTCATGTACCTGTACCATCTGGGTTTGTGACCCATGGAAGATGTGCTGTGGATTAGCTGCCGGGAACACGCTGGCATCTGGCATGAGCAGCTGCGGCATGGCAGAGGAGTGTGGGCACTGTGTCCCCAGTGCAGGCAGACTGCCGCATGTCACCGCGTCCCCAGTGCGGGCAGACTGCAGCATGACACCGCGCCCCCAGTGCGGGCAGACTGCCGCATGTCACCGCGTCCCCAGTGCGGGCAGACTGCCTCATGTCACCGCGCCCCCAGTGCGGGCAGACTGCAGCATGACACCGCGTCCCCAGTGCGGGCAGACTGCAGCATGACACCGCGTCCCCAGTGCGGGCAGACTGCCGCATGTCACCGCGCCCCCAGTGCGGGCAGACTGCCGCATGACACCGCGCCCCCAGTGCGGGCAGACTGCCGCATGTCACCGCGTCCCCAGTGCGGGCAGACTGCCTCATGTCACCGCGTCCCCAGTGCGGGCAGACTGCAGCATGACACCGCGTCCCCAGTGCGGGCAGACTGCAGCATGTCGCCGCGTCCCCAGTGCGGGCAGACTGCCGCATGTCGCCGCGTCCCCAGTGCGGATAGACTGCCGCATATCACTGTGTCCCCAGTGTAGGATAGACTGCCACATGACACTGTCCCGTACAAGCCAGATTGCCATATGTGACTTTGCACCCAGTGTGCTAGATTGTGGGCCAGAATGCCGCATGCAACTTTGTCCCCATTGTAGGCAAAGTCGGCTCTGGCCATTTGCGGCCCTGTTGTCTTCTCCCCTCATGTAGCAGGTAACGTGTCCGTTTATGTTCACATCTGAAATTTCACTCAGTAAATGTGGTGTTTCTTCCCCCCGTAATCCAAAGACAGATATTTGGCCTCATTGGCACCTCAAAATTACACATAGTGTGACTGCGCATGTGTGCGACTGTATATGTATTTGTGTGTGTGTGTGTGTGTGTGTCTGTCTGTCTCTGTGTGTGTCTGTGTGTGTGTGTGTCTGTGTGTGTGTGTGTGTGCTTCTCAGCCTTCCTTCAGGTATCCTGGGTGTGCAGCAGCCTTGGGCCCCACGCTGGCTTGGATAAGCTCCAGAAACCACCCCAGGAACCCAGGCGAAGTGGATGGGGACGTGGATCTTTAATGCAAAAAGCACTAAAAGTAGAAGGCATACTCTGAAATGATGAGAGTTCATATTGGTTTGCTGAGTAACAGAATGCATGCATGCAGTTATTGTGATATAGAGGTTAAACATTTCTGAAGTATAATGTATATTTGTGACAACAGCTGTTATCACATCACAGACTCATTCAAATAAAATGATATCTAACATAAAGTACTATAAGGAAAATCGTCTGACAATCACGGTTACAGCCAAGGTCAAATGGTTTGTTAGCCGGTAGAAATAATCATGATTGAGCGTATCATTTCATCATAAAGCCACAGAGGACACAGAGATAAAGGGTGCAGGACAAAGGATATGGAGTCAATGGAGGTAAAGGGAACGCAGAGATAAAAGACACAAGCAAAAAGCAAAAGATAATGGACACAGATAAAGAACACAAAGATACAGAACACAGATGAATGACACAGAGATACACAGCATAGAGTTAAACAATACAGAAATAAAGAGCAAAGGTGACAGAGATAAAAAAAAACAGCAAAGGCAAATGACACAGAGAAGGAGCACAGAGGTAAATAACACATTGATAAAGAGAACAGGGGTAAATGACACAGAGATAAAGAGAACTGAGGTAAATGACACAGAGATAAAGAGAACTGAGGTAAATGACACAGAGATGAAGAGAACTGAGGCAAATGACACAGAGATAAAGAGAACTGAGGTAAATGATAGAGAGATAAAGAGAACTGAGGCAAATGACACAGAGATAAAGAGAACTGAGGCAAATGACACAGAGATAAAGAGCACAGAGGTAAATGACACATTGATAAAGAGAACAGGGGTAAATGACACAGAGATAAAGAGAACTGAGGTAAATGACACAGAGATGAAGAGAACCGAGGCAAATGACACAGAGATGAAGAGAACCGAGGCAAATGACACAGAGATAAAGAGAACTGAGGTAAATGACACAGAGATAAAGAGAACTGAGGCAAATGACATAGAGATAAAGAGCACAGAGGTAAATGACACAGAGATAAAGAGCACAGAGGTAAATGACACAGAGAAGGAGCACAGAGGTAAATAACACATTGATAAAGAGAACAGAGGTAAATGACACAGAGCTAAAGAGAACTGAGGTAAATGACACAGAGATAAAGAGCACAGAGGTAAATGACACAGACATAAAGAGCACAGAGGTAAATGACACAGACATAAAGAGAACACAGGTAAATGACACAGACATAGAGAGAACTGAGGTAAATGACACAGAGATAAAGAGCACAGAGATAAATGACACAGACATAAAGAGAACAGAGGTAAATGACACAGAGCTAAAGAGAACTGAGGTAAATGACACAGACATAAAGAGAACTGAGGTAAATGACACAGAGATAAAGAGCACAGAGATAAATGACACAGACATAAAGAGAACTGAGGTAAATGACACAGAGATAAAGAGCACAGAGGTAAATGACACTGAAGTAAAGAGCCTCTGTGATGTTCCGAAGATGTCAGAGGATCTTCAGCATAACATCCTTGTAGGCATGGTGACCCCTCTGTGCACTTGTGGGTCTCGTGAAGCCACAGTCCAGACTCCAGTACAGGGCAGGGCAGGGCATTGACCCCGCGCCTTGGTATCCACTCTCTTGTCATGTAATGGGTCCAGCAGCCCTGACCTGTTCCTCCCTGCTCTCCTGGGATGTCCGCAGAGTCACGTGACAAGCACTGGAATCCGGGCCAGGCCTTGTTTACACAGCTCATTTTCCCCCTTTAAATATCTCTCTCGGAATTTGTATTTATATATTTGGAATGGCCGTGCCTGAAATGCGTTAATACGCCTCCAGAGAGAATGCGGCTCCGCGCGCAGGACCAAATAAGAGCGGCTGCATCCTCCCTCCTTTATGCATCTCGTGAGAAAGCTGCTCGCAGGCCCTAATGCATTTTCCATGACAGATCCAGCTGTGGAAAAGTCTGACGGTCGTCTTTGGACCCTAGCTGTGGGCTTCAGGCAGTGGGAGGGCACAGGGAGAGTGTCACACTGCAGGGGCTCTGCTATGGGGGCTGGAGATGCGAGCCCCCCCACAGGAGAGCCGACCACCTGCGATCATCCTCCTGAAAAGTGCCTGCCCTGAGAGGTAGCGGGTCAAAGCCCACTCCCTGCAGTACGGCCGTCGCTGCCAGGCGGCTGTGGGCTCCGGCCCAGAAAGGGAACAGGTCACAGCCCACCCCCTGCAGTACGGCCCTCCCTTCCAGGCGGCTGTGGGCTCCGGCCCCAACAAGGAACAGATCACAGCTCACCCTCTGCAGTAGGCTGTCCCTGCCAGGTGGCTGTGGGCTCCGACCCCAAGAGGGAACAGGTTATAGCCCACTCTCTGTAGTACAGCCGTCCGTCCCAGCGGCTGTGGGCTCCGACCCTGAGAGGGATCAGGTCACAGCCCACCCTCTGCAGTACGGCCGTCCGTCCCAGCGGCTGTGGGCTCCGACCCTGAGAGGGATCAGGTCACAGCCCACCCCCTGCAGTACAGCCCTCCCTGCCAAGTGGCTGTGGGCTCCGGCCCCAAGAAGGAACAGGTCACAGCCCACTGCAGAACGGCCGTCCCTGCCAGGCGGCTGTGGGCTCCGACCCTGAGAGGGAACAGGTCACAGCCCACTGCAGAACGGCCGTCCCTGCCAGGCGGCTGTGGGCTCCGACCCTGAGAGGGATCAGGTCACAGCCTACTGCAGAACGGCCGTCCCTGCCAGGCGGCTGTGGGCTCCGGCCTCGCGCCTGGCTATAAACAGGGTCCCTGCGGACCAGGCTGTTTTAAATGTTCCATCATCCATTAACTTCAATTTGAAATGATTTTCTCACAGACATTTCTCACATTCCCTACAGCATCCTCTCGCCAAATTAATTCTGCCTATTTATAATTAGTTTCTAATTTGGTTAGAGTGAAATGGAATATTTTCATAATTTGAGCGATTTTCTCACGTCTCCACAAAGGGTTTCCCGATTATGAACAATCATTCCCATCCGCAAACACAGCGCACCACAGAGGACAGAAGGGCGAGGATGGAGGGATTTAAGCTGTGTGGACAGGAAACTGGAGTACAAGAGGGGAGAACATTTACAGTTAGGGTAATAATAGGGTTATAGGGTAATATCACACAGACACAGACAGACACACAGACACACAGACAGACAGAGGCAGACAGATAGACACACAGAAACAGAGACAGACACAGACACACAGAAACAGACAGACACACACACACACAGACAGACAGACACACATAGACACAGACACATAGAAAAACATGTTTGTAATGATATCTTTGCAAAGACTCTCCATGAGCAAATTATGTGTCCCCATAAGGATTAGGTAAACCCGCACGCACACACACACACACACACACTCACTGAACACTCAGTCCTTAACTGGTCGATCTGTCCTGAACTTTGCTGTGATTTTTAAAAATCAGCTATTGATCTAGTTGCTGACATTAGCCAGAAATTAAATTCCCACTCAGGGAAAACGCAGGAAGCTGGATACAGTAATAAAACCAGCGAGCCTGAGTTTGCATGTCCTCCCTGTCTTGCGGACGTGTCTGGAAAACAGGCTGCTTTCCCCGCAGTCCAAATACATGCAGCTGGGCTCACCGGCATGTCTGACCTGGCCGCCGCCTGCGGCTGTGTGCGTGTGGCCTGGATCCTGCCCCCCCGCCTTGTGCTGCTCGGGCGTGCTCCTGCACCCCCACCCCCCCCCACGTCACCCTGTACTGGATGACCAGAACTGCTTTGAATTAGAATCTTTAATTGTTAATATATAAGCATTACAGTTCTGTCTACTGGAGCCCTTTCTTTAAAGGTCTCGGCTTAACACTGACTTCAGGCCAAACACCCATCTCCGCTGGGCGGCTCAGGCAAACGGGTGATGTCAGGGACGCGGGAGGAACCCGGGCGTCGGGATCTCCTTGGAGCCCCAGCGAGCTCGCGGGACACGAAATGGGAGGCTCTCCGAATGATGAAAAATTATAGCTGTCAGGGATAATAAGAAGTTGTCACTGCGTGGTAGGCGAGTAGCTGGGAGTTTACCCTCCATTAACGGCTTTGCGAGGGGGCACGCACGCGGCAGCCGGCGTTCCTGAATTAGACTCCAGCGCTGACTCCCAGCCTGGGGAGGGGGGACTTATTGATGGGGGAAGTAGATATTAAATTAATTGGCAGAGTGTAAATTGTGAAAGGGCAAGCGAGATTCAGCTTTGTGCTCTGACAAAGTGGGCGGGTACGACTCAGGCTAGCGCCGACGTAGCGGGATGCCGGCATGCCACCGCCGCCGCTGACGGGGCTGTTATTAGGGCTATTCTTACCCCGGGCTGTCGATCTGCCCCGCAGCCGCGACCAAGGCCGCGTGAAAACAAACAGCGAGTATTCAGCAGGTCTGCGGGAGGCGAGAGGAGCGGCGATCGAAGTCCGCGTTTGGGATACGGGGGGGGGCAGAAGGGGGCTGCGTTCATGTTTAATGGGGGCTCTCGCTGGCAGCAGCGGCGTATGTCACTAGCTAATTGCAGGACCCCCCCCATCCCATGCGCTGGTCCTTTCGTTTGTTTCGTCTACCGACGTGCTTCCATGCGTCTCCTATGACCGGGCAGGACCAACGGGCAAACGAAACGAGAAATTTGCTGATAAATAAATGTATTAAAAAAGTCATTAAGAGATGGATGCTGTTTTTTAATAAAGGTTAATAAAGGTTACCACAGACTGAGGTACTTCGCATAACAGGTATGGCTGAAAGATGGCGCCAACACCGATACGCGTGACACGCAATCCGACACCCCCTACGGACAGATTGGTAGGATCCAGACACACGATCCTGAATCACAGGATCTGCACTATGTGTGGGGGGAGATCCAATGGGGCTCAGCTACTGTACATGTATGATCACAGCACGGGGTGCTGTGGGGGGGGAGGGGGGGGCTGGGCAGGTCAGCAATTTTACACAGAGCCACTCCCCACCCCTCCTGTGAACACAAAACGCGAAACAATCGTAAACAACAGAAACAGTAGAGATGGGGTGGGGGTGTCTGAGAGCTTATCAATAATAGATGATTCAGCGGCACAGGCGACCGGTCCACTTGCCAGACACGCGTATCAGCAGATGGGAATGTAAACGCCATCGCGGCAGACATATGTGGCCGGCCTGCGGGACCGGCGTCCACAAGCCCCACCAACGGCGGCGTCACCGGCTCCTCAGGCATGCCGGCTCCCTCGCCGAGCCGCTATAAACACGACAAAGCCCCGGAGGCCTGCAGAACCTTCTGCGTTTCTTAGGTTTTGGGTCATCTGTAAAATCATTCGGATTAAGGAACTTTCTGGAGAACCGTTTACATCCACAGAAGCCTGTAATGGTGGTGTTCCATGCCGGCGGCCGCTCCGGTGCCGTCTTCTGCTAAATACAGAGGCCCCCCGACATTATTTAACTGCCCCCTGTCTGACCTCATGCCCCTGAGTGTTTTTTTCATTTATACATCAACTATAAAGAGAAACTCTATTAAACTTTCACAATGTTTACTGTGCGAATCTCCTGTTAGACTGTAAACTAAGAATGCATGACCTTCTCTCCTGATGCATCTCCCACCCTTAACCGTGAGTGTGATTAAAATGCACAGCACTTTTGACAATTTTATTTCTAAATTCAGCATACAAATGTGCCAGATCTTGTCTTTATCATTCATTTAGACATTACAGATAAGCAAATGAGTCGCATGACTGCGATATTGAGCTGACTGTTATACTACATAGACAGCGTTGTATTTAATTACTTATTTCGTAGGGTCTGATTATTTATTGTCTCTAGTACGTGTTAAATATCTGGGTTTCAGGCACTCAGGGGAAGATGCATAGTAAGGTGAATGAGAGAGGTTTGCAGAAAAAGCCTTTGGAGACTGCATGTACTCTGCATAAAGGGTCACATGGTCAAATAATGACATGACGTCACACGGTGTCCCTGTGGCACAGGGTATTCTAATTAAGGAGGTGGTGTTATGTAAGCATGGAGATTGAGATTAATGTGCTTTGGCATCTGCACAATGCCTTTGCAGTGAGGACGTCGCAAGCCACTTTGGGAATGGGTTACTGGCTGCGCAGTTACAGCTCACACTTTTGGAATGGGTTACTGGCTGCACAGTTACAGCTCACACTTTTGGAATGGGTTACTGGCTGCACAGTTACAGCTCACACTTTGGCAATAGATTACTGGCTGCGCAGTTACAGCTCATACTTTGGGAAGGGGTTACTGGCTGCGCAGTTACAGTACAGCTCACACTTTGGCTGCGCAGTTAAAGCTCACACTTTGGGAATGGGTTACTAGCTGCGCAGTTACAGCTCAAAATTTGGGAAAGGATTACTAGCGACGCAGTTACAGATCACACTTTGAGAATGGATTACAGGCTGTGCAGTTACAGCTCACACTTTGGAAATGGATTACTGACTGTGTAGTTTCCGCTCACACTTTGGAAATGGATTAATGGCTGCGCAGTTACAGCTCACACTTTGGGAATGGATTACTGGCTGCGCAGTTAAAACTCACACTTTGGGAAAGGATTACTGGCTGCGCAGTTACAGCTCACACTTTGGGAATGGGTTACTGGCTGCGCAGTTACAGTACAGCTCACACTTTGGCTGCGCAGTTAAAGCTCACACTTTGGGAATGGGTTA
>JAODKE010000053.1:313397-326907 GCA_026779605.1 Mormyrus hasselquistii
AGACGGGGAGAAGGGCAGTGAGGACGGGGGGGGGAGGAGACCTAGAAATGGCAGCTGGGGCAGTCGGTCAGAGGGGATGGGGGAATTATCTTTATGCCGAACCGAAATCGACACGCTCCGCTCAGCGGCCGGCTGTCAGCTTTTACTGTGAAGACACCAGGCCTGCCGGCCTGACAGGGGATTAGCGCGTCACTCGGTCCGGGGGTGGGGGCTAAAGACGGCCTAGCTTTCCATACAGGCCGGGTTGGAGGAGTCGGCCAGGGCCTGGGGGGGGGGCACACAAGGGGGCGGAGCACTGTGGATCCCAATGTGCTCGCCGGGAAGGAGGTGGCCAGCCGCCGCGGGCCGATTACGCAGAGAGCATGCGGCTGTCGCTCTCAGGCTCCGATCAGAAGGCGCTGCTTGGCTCACGGGCGACGCGCTTAACCCCAGCGGCCAGTGGATCGGGGACGGGGCATAAATCCTGACAAATGCATGAAAAATCGTGGATGTTTTCCACGCCCCAAGCCGCCTTTTATCCCGCCATTTGTCACACGGAAATGTATTCTTTACTCATGGTATTCGCGTGTTGCATCCAAGGAGTTTGGGACGCACCACAGGGCAGAGGGGTCAGCCACAGACGCCTTAGCCGAGCTTTGGGTAAACACCGCCAGAGTGGACCGTGCATGGATTAACGGGTCCCGGGGCCACGGCGCGGCTAAGCGGGCTGTTCAGAACCCGCGTGTAAACAGAGCCTCCGGGATGCCAGCTTGGGGGGAGGCGTGGCTGGGTCAGCTGCTGAGGTGGACCAATCGTGTGATCACCCTAGTACGGCCGGTACCGTAGGCATTTAACATATTTTTATATACGAGGGAGAGGAACTGAGGGAGGGAGTGAGAGGGGGAGAGAGGGAGTGATCCTGGGAGTGACAAAGTGAGTGATGGAGTGAGAGAGGGAATGAGAATGGGAGAGAGGGATTTAGAGAGGGAGGGAGAGTGGGAGAGAGTGAGGAAGAAAGGGAGAGTGAGGGATTAAGAGGGAGTGAGAGAGTGACAGAGAGAGGGAGTGAGAATGGAGTGAGAGAGTGACAGAGAGAGGGAGTGAGAATGGAGTGAGTGAGAGAGTGACAGAGAGAGGGAGTGAGAATGGAGTGAGTGAGTGAGTGAGTGAGTGAGTGACAGAGAGAGGGAGTGAGAATGGAGTGAGTGAGTGAGTGAGTGAGTGAGAGAGTGACAGAGAAAGGGAGTTAGAGAGGGACAGCCCTCCATCCAAAGCTTAAGAGGCAAATAAAGTATTTAAAATTTAAATGTTATGATATGCATATAATTTTAAATGAATTTGCATATTTACATGTGTCTGATGGAATGAAATGCAATAGATAAGGGATACTGATGTTTGTAAGGGGGGTCCCTGAGTTTCCTGGTGGGGGGGACTTTAATTTTGTACTTGACAGTTTGGTACTGAATTTCTGCTGGACCTGAACAGATTTCTGTCTGCTTTCTGACACAAAACACAAAGGACTTGATTTCTACCTTTAGTCATTTTTGGTCTCAAATTTTACTCGGGCTTAGGTTAGACATGACTGCAGTAAAATATCAGGGGGGGGACACAGAGACAGGGAGGACTGTTACCCTCCAACTGTTATGAACACCATCTGTAAATGTGCAGCACAGCCACAATTACTTTGTGAAAATTAAATCATTACCCTAAAGTGTACATGCACAAAGGAAAATGTACAAAACACAATTCTGCTGATAGCAATATTCAAAAAAACTGCACAGAGCACTTACTGGAATATTTCACGCCGTCTGCAGCCTGTTTGACTTGAATACTGGAAACTCAAATAAGCAGTTAACATCTGACCCAGTGCTCAAGATGAC
The DNA here is from genome assembly GCA_026779605.1 of Mormyrus hasselquistii. Taxonomy (NCBI): domain Eukaryota; kingdom Metazoa; phylum Chordata; class Actinopteri; order Osteoglossiformes; family Mormyridae; genus Mormyrus; species Mormyrus hasselquistii. Next base: position 315,257 of record JAODKE010000053.1, read on the forward strand.
GCCATGGTAACGCATTTCTGCCATGCTCGGGGGCACTGAACCCTGGACAAATGCAATTAACGATGATCAATAATTCAGGCCCTTCTCTTCAGTCATGAGGGAGAATCCTCAGCGGCCGTGGGTGTTACCAAGGAGAGTCCCTCTGACAGAGTCGCCAGCGAGGGACGCCTTCTGCGGAAATCGGGAGTCCCAAATGCTTCCCTTCAAACTGCTGTCAGAAAGCACCCCCCCCCCCCCGCTCAATCTGATGCTAAACCTGCCCATCAAGCAGTCAGAAGCATACTGTAGTCCATATTCACCTGGATCGCTTAACCCGGCCACAGCCGTGCATCGCAGCCGTGCATCGCAGCCGCGCATCGCAGCCCTGCATCGCAGCCCTGCATCCCCTTTGAATGCCTCTCATTGGCCGTGTCTTTGATCACGGCTCACATGAACTGCCACGCAAGAAGTACAAGAAATCTAATAAAGCCACCTTTGGCCCCCTCCCCCGTCTACAACATATCCCGAGGCCCCCACCGATTGTACCCCCCACCCCCTACATTCACTCTTCCTCTCATCAGTGCTCATAATCCCCCCCTCTGTCGCCCCCCCCCCGGACCCCAGCACGCTCACTGTTTATCCTCTGCTGGCCGGCTAATTTGGTATTTAGAAATGAGAGTGTCTTTACAGGTTTTCATTAGACATCATTTTGAGGCTCATTTAAAATCAATCCCCCCTCCGCCCGCCCGCCGCCCGCTCGCTTGTCAGCCGGATGAAAAATGATCGGGCCCGTGCCGGCCTGCGCTCGCCACTGCCTGCGCCGCACTCCCCTGATCTGTTAATACAGTATCATCTGGTACAAAGTGCGGCCAATTCCCACATCTAATTACAAACAGGAATTCGGGGTCATTAAACTAAATACATTTCCATTAGGCAGAGCAGAGGCTCGGGCTGAGGACGGTGGCACACGCCGGACCTCCTCGCTCCCGCTCCCGGCTCTTCCTAGTCGCTCTCGCTCCGGAGGGGAAGAATAGCCTTAGATTAATTACCGCCCCCCCCCCCACACTCCCCGTCTTGAGGGTGTGCGATAAGGTACTAGGAGAAGCCGATTCTGTGTCGACCAAGCCATGTTTCGAGGACCCACGGCCTCATTGTCAGAGCATCTTCCTCAAGGTCACGGTGAAGCGAGGCCCGGTGGGGGGGGGGGTCATACTGAATCCCCCCGACCCCCCAGAGGAGTGCCGACCCACTCTGCTTAGCTGGCATTTCTCTCCAAAGTGACTTTGCGGTTTTAACCCATTTCTATAGCTGGATATTTTTACTGGAGCAATTCAGGTTAAGCGCTCAGCTCAAGGGTACAACTGCCGGACCCCCAGGGAACCACGCCGCCAGCGTCCGAGGTCACAGGCCCACGTCCTTAACCACAGCGCCACCTGCTTGACAGTAAAGGACAGGGCATGATGATCCAAGCCGTCTCCTCAGCTTATGCTGCGGGTGCCACTCAACAGCGACGCGTGCGAGAAGGAAGACCAGGAAAGGGCCCGAAACCAGACACTGATATTCAGGCTCTAATAATCACTTCCTGTGTTTACCCCCCACCGACGATGTTTTCTTCCTAGAAAGTGACCCTGGCTTCTCTGTTTACACCGTTGAATGATTAATGTGCTAACTGACAGATATTTCGCTGATATCTCGCTTTTGCGCATCTTGAAAGGCGTCACGGCGGCCGAAAGCGCCAGTCGGTATCAGGATGAGTGTGTGGCACAGCGACGCCTCCCTCTAACGGACGTCAGCACCGCCCCTCCGCTCAGAGAAGCCTCTCTTCCGCCCCGTGTGCAGGGGAATCATTTGTAGATCAGGGAGCTCACTGCTCGTACTCAGAGCACAACAGTACGCGTTTCCATCTGCCTCTGACTGGATTTCGGAGCCTGGTACTGCCTTGGACCTCACAAGGTGACACCTCGCAGATCTCCTGTCCAAGGCACGTAGATGTTTGGCACGTGTGTGGCCCCTCCCTGAATGGTCAGCGTGTGGCATCAATGACTCATGACTCACTGGCCCCTGAAGCTGAACGCCTGCCAATCCCTCAGCTGGGCGCAGAGACATCAGCAGAAAGTGACCAAGATGTAAGGATGCTGGGAACCGCCTGACAAAGGGCCGTGGGGGGGCCAGGCTGGGTCAGGGGCCCAAAGTGGGCACCAATGAGCCAGCATGCAACAGATCAGACCTGCACCTCCGAAAGCGGAAAACGCACTGACATGCAAACGCACATCTGTCCCTGATGCGACCTCGCAGGCGCTACCCCAGACAGATATGAAGCATCCACGCAGGCAGTGCCCCGGACGGCTATGAAACGTCCTTGTAGACACTACCCTGGGCGGCTATGAAGCATCCATGCAGGCACAACCCCAGACAGCTATGAAGTGTCCTCAAAGACACTACCCTGGACTGCTATGAAGTGTCCTTGCAGGCACTACCCTAGACAACTATGAAATGTCCTCAAAGACACTGCCCTGGACAGCTATGAAGCATCTATGCAGGCACTGCCCTGGACGGCTATGAAACATCCTTGCAGGCACTACCCTGGACGGCTATGAAGTGTCCTTGCAGGCACTACCCTGGACGGCTATGAAATGTCCTCAAAGACACTGCCCTGGACAGCTATGAAGCATCTATGCAGGCACTGCCCCGGACGGCTATGAAGTGTCCTTGCAGGCACTGTTCTAGACCACTATGCCGCTGGCCCTCAAGGTCCCCTTTATCCAATCCCCAAAGAGCCAGCCTGGAGTCCCCTTGGAGTACCACCTGTTAATGGTCACCGTGCTGACAGAATCCCCCACCCCCATGCGAGGTGTGCCTGTACTTCACTCCGATTCGGGGCCTGTGTGTTTAAACGTGGCAGAGTATCACCCCTGGTGTTCATAATTCACACAGACCTGTCCCGCCTGTGACTGTGGAATATCAGGCTGACCTTCGCGATTTTCTCCTTGATAGTATAAGAGCCTGATTATACATGACTTACACATAATGTCCAAGGGTATGAAAGTGTGTTTGAATAAAAATAAGCCAGGGATGTGAATCATGAAGCCATTACTGTCGCTTGGTGAAGCATCGGCTAGGGGGCGGACATCGGGCCGGTCTGCCAGGGACCAGGGCACTCCCGTGGCCACAGGGCAGCTCTGGGGCGGCGGCAGCGAATCGCACCTACACGGGGGGTGAATCGTTATCAAGCCTCCTTTGTCTGCGGCAAGTGTGGCTCCCCTGACACAGGCAGTGATGCAGAAACCTGCCGCCCGCCGCCGTCCTGTGGGGGGAAGCCGCTCATGCGTGTTCCGGAGCTGCGGCCGCAAGACTGCGGGTTACAGCTGCTTAGGGGTGAGATGTGCGTCGTTTGTCTGCCAGCAGAAATGCGATACGAGCTTCTGCATTGGGGAGCCTTGCCAGCAGGGTTGCTCCTCCACACTTACTGCGGCGTCAAAACGTCACACTACGGGCCGGAAGACTAACATGCAGATCATACATGTGATTAACATAAAGACTACATGTGTGATTAATATTAATGTGTTAAATTGGAGGGTGTGTGTGTGTAACTACATCCGCTTTAGCTGCAGTTCAGACAGCCACAGGCACAGCTGCTCCTCCTAGGGGGGGGGATGGTGGTGTGTAAGGAGCCTGGGAGCAGAGGCCCATAATTCCCCGTCTGCTTTGGCCCCGTGCCCCCCCCCAAGTGGAAGCTTATTAGTGTCCCATTAGGGCCGAGCATCAGGGCAGCGCTCTGCACCGCGAGAGACACGGAGTGTGGCGGGATTGGCGGGATGCGCAGGACGGCAGAGGACAGCGCCGGCTTACGGGAAGCGGCCTTAACACGGCGCCCATGAGAGGCGGGAGTGGCAGTGCAGGATTCCGCAAAATGGGAGTGACACCTGTCTGCTGCTGGGAAGCAGCGTCTGTGCTGGGGGAGGGAACGAGGGGAGAAGAAAGTGCTGACCGGGAAATAGTGCAGGAAGAGCAAAAACGAGGGAAAAAAAGAGGCTATTCAATGGAGCGGCTGCCCACATGCTCTCCCGCCCTCCCAGAACACCAACCCTTCTCCTGCCCAGAACGCCGGGTCCTCTCCCACTCAGAATGCCAGCCCCTCTTCCGCCCGGAATGACGGCCCATCTCCCACTCAGAACACTAGCCCCTCTTCCGCCCGGAACGCCGGCCCCTCTTCCGCCCGGAACGACGGCCCCTCTCCCGCCCGGAACGACGGCCCCTCTTCCGCCCGGAACGACGGCTCCTCTTCCGCCCGGAACGACAGCCCCTCTTCCGCCCGGAACGACAGCCCCTCTCCCGCTCGGAATGCAAGCCCCTCTCCAGCCTGGAACGACGGCCCCTCTTCTGCCCGGAATGACGGCCCATCTCCCACTCAGAACACTAGCCCCTCTTCCGCCCGGAACGCCAGCCCCTCTTCCGCCCGGAACACCAGCCCCTCTCCCACCTGGAACGCCAGCCCCTCTTCCGCCCGGAACGACAGCCCCTCTTCCGCCCGGAACGACAGCCCCTCTTCCGCCCGGAATGCCAGCCCCTCTTCCGCCCAGAATGACGGCCCATCTCCAACTCGGAACGCTGGCCCCTGTCTCTCCTGGCATGATAGGCCTTCTCTGGCCTGGAACACCACCCACCCTCCTGCCCTCCACCTGTTTCTGCTAAGTCTGCACCGGCGGCCCTGACATCTCCGAGTTGCTTTAAATAATGCATGGAATTTCTCTTTTAACTTGTCAGTGGAAACGAGAAATATATCAGCTCCTCTGTGATGTCACTTGTGACGGTGATGTTCCCTGACAGCGTTCCATTAGACCAATGAGGTCCTTCGCTAGGCCTGTACCTCCCCAAGCCCCCCCACCCCCCCATCGTTACACCGCAGGTTCCTGCTTGTTAACAGGCTGGGCAGCGCATGCATATTTAATAACACCGTTTCACAGAAGCCTTACCTCTGCTGCTTTTTCACGCACCCACACTAGCAGCGCAAGCCCTCAGAAACGAGGCATGATGTACGATGGCCTGCTGCTCTGTCACCCGTCCAAATTAAAAAGTTAGGGGGGCCGGCCGCACAGGGGCCCTCCCAACGGCCATATTTCAGCCCCCCCCATCGCTCCATGAGCGACAGCTGTGCTAAATCTTCACCCGTTTTTACAGCGTAAACTGTTATTCATCAGAGATGCGGGTGAGAGATTTAAATCCCTCTCACCCCAGATCTGGTCCAGAGTGCAAGCTCGTGCCAATCTAGTTTATGTCGCACGTAAAAATCATGAATGAAAAAAAAAAAACTGGGGGGTGTATTATCATAACTGATTCAGATTAGCGAATTAGTGAATAAGTTCACCTGGAGGTTTAACAGTTTCACAATGCACTGACTCTGCAGACAGGAGGCGCCAGAGAGTCACAGGTGAGAAGAAATGACTCTGAATGACATTTACATTACATTTACGTTTATTTATTAAGCAGATGCCTTTGAGGCAGATTATAAATCACAAGATGGGGTTTAAATAGTAGAGTTTTACAGAGTTTCACAGCAGCAAAAGTGTCACGCAATTTGCTATCTGTGTCCCAGAGGTGATTAGACTGTAACCACGCAGTCTGAGTGACTGAGGCTCAGTCCTCTTGCCAATCCCTCGGTTTTAATAATCAGGTTCTGCTGCTAAAGACACCGAGCTAGACAGTCTTCTGGTCAGCCTCCCTGCCAAACACACCACCACAAGCAGAGAATCACACACACGCACATCCCCCAGGAGGTCTGTTGCTAAGGTAACCGTGGGCAGTTTCAAAAGGCGCTGAGTCAGTCGTCAGTCTTCTCTCACATGTCACGTTTGCTCCCGCCTCTTTTCTCCTCAGCCATGGGGGGAGGATGCAATCAGTCTTAATGTCTTCTAATTGGGCCTATTGATGCTGAAGTGGCGGGAAGGCGAGAGGAGTGGATCGGCTCAGGGAGTGGATGGTGCAGTGGGTCGTAGGGTCATGGGGTCATAGGGTCATTGCAGGGAAGGATCGTGGGATTGAGGCTGGAAATGCAGAAAGGCTTTCTTTGCTTAAGGTAGATGATGTGTTGGAAGAAGCCACTGGGTCAGCCTCAGAACGAAGGGAGCAAAAGAGGAAAAGGGAGAACTTTTAAGAAGCATGGAAAGAGAGAGGGAGGGAAAGGGCATCGCGATAAAAGAATCCCGAGAAGAGAGCCAGGTATCAGCTCTGCTTGGAATGCTTTTGAAATGAATAACCCCATTGCTCCTGGGGTCGCTGCTGCCTGTCGGCTTCTGGCGTCACTCAGGAGCTCGTTTGGGTGAAAAGCAGGCAGCCCGGAGTGCCAGCGGTCTTCCGAAGAACGTCGGCATCCCCAATTACGTCCCATGAACCCTCTTCTCTGAAACCCAGAACAATGCAGACTGAAGGGATCTCAGCTATTTTCAATTAAACACCACCACGGCTGCCCTTTTTTGTGGGGGGCTATTGTCACTGCATAAATGACAGAGGGATGCTTGTTATTCCTCCCCACCATAATGAACCATGGTTAATTGGCCTGTCACAGGCACACAGAAACATAGGGGTGCAAGTGCAGAGATGTAACAATTGAGAATGATCTTGGGTGCTTCATTTTAATCCCAATTTACCCAGCCTTACTATTTCAAAAGAGCTCCTTCCATTGCCGTGGGCTTTTGTGTGTGCGTGCGTGTGTGTGTGTGTCTGTGTGTGTGCACGCGCGCCTGTTTGAAGCCCTATCAGAATCCCCGGCCTCGTTAATGGCCCTGAGGAACACTTATGGTTCTGATACATAGCCGCCAGTTTTATCTGCGCTTCCATTGAACCGTATAAATGTGTCGATTTATTAATTGTCGCCTAACAGTGTGATACGTGACAAAAAGGCATAAATATGAACACTTGCAGACACTGTTCTTCACATTTTATTCACACTGATATCCAGAGAAAGATAAAAGCCAGCTTTGAATAAGGATCTCAGTGAATATGACAATAATTACATTAAACAAACGGCCAAACGCTCTATTCCGCAGTAATGCGATTCTTCACATGATGAATCATAAAGATGCAAAGGTCTTCCGGCCAGTGGGTAGGCCCCAAAATGTCACTTAGCCTGCCCCCACCCCACCGGCTCTTGTGTAGTGATTCTCCGTGGCCAACAGGGGGCCCCCAAATCTCAAGGGCCCCATTAAAATGCATAACTTGAGTGATGGTCTTTGTATTTCCGCATGGCTAGTCTGTTCATGTTAGCCAGATGTTCTTCATGTTCTTCGTACACACAGGCAAGATTAAACATTGTCCACCCTGACCTCTGGTGGGGGGCCGCCCCAAGTTATCACCCACCGCCACCAGCATCCTGCCAGTTTCCATCGATTCCATCGCAGATTCTCCTACTGGTATTTTCGCAGCAGACAACCGCTTTTGATAACCATGATGTAGAATGGCCAGGGACTTCATCTGCAAAGGCAGTGCAGTGACAAGTGGGCGTGTGGAATAGCACAGTGAGGGAGAGGCACACGGACATCAATCACCAGCAGCCCTCTCATGTGGCCCCAGGTCAGCTAGATGACCAATCAGAAGGAGTGTTTTGTACCTGCCCCCAAATGTGAGCCAATTAAGAGCCAGATGAGTAAGAATACCAATCAGAGGAAGTGTTTTCTATCCACCTCCAAATGTGAGCCAATAGGAGCCAGAGCAGGGTGTGGTGCCAGTTTGAGGAGAGTGCACTAGGAGACAAGCACAGGACATCGTCACCTGAACACTCAGGCCCCCGCTGTTCTGTGGGTGTCTGTCTTTGAAGAGGAGCAGAAGACATCCTTCCCGTGTGTGCAGTGCTGCTATAAACAGGCGTGTCTGTCAGTCATCTGAAAATGCAGGAGGACGCAGCCTTTCATTTTACACTCAGACGGTGACAGTCATATCCTTCAGTCATACTCGCCGTAAATGTTTAGCCAGCGGCAAAATGCTTTGTACCAGGTTATCAGAAACAATATCAATAGTAACACAAAGGCACTTCATGGAATGAAATGACAGAATGATTTGGCTCTTGGGCAAATGTCCAAAGCTGCGTGTACCGGTGGTCGACCAGATAGGCTGAGTGTCTCCCAAACGGCCACAAGCGAAGTGAGATACTTGAGAGTTTAGGGCTAGTTAGTGACATTACTGGGGACTACAGCTCCCTGGGTCTCAGTCTGATGGGCAGGGCATAGCCTGGTGTCTGGGCCACTGCCTGGGGCTGTTTCACTCAAGTCAACTGGCTTACCATTGTTAACATACAGGTGCCTAGTAGCACAAAATAACGTTCCCTAAGGACCACAGTGTGACATACAGACCGCAAACAACAGGGGGAGGGTTTTCCCAGGACTTACAATGCAGAATAAAGGACAGAGTCAGAGAGAGGCATTGGACACAAGGGATCATATACATACACAAGGGGTCAAATACATACATAAGGGGCTATATACATAACAGAAGGGGTTATATACATACACAAGGGGCTATATACATAACAAGGGGTTATATACATACACAAGGGGCTATATACATAACAAGGGGTTATATACATACATAAGGGGCTATATACATAACAAGGGGTTATATACATACATAAGGGGCTATATACATAAAACAAAGGGTTATATATATGCATAAGGGGTCATATGCATGCATAAGGGGTTATATACATAAGGGGCTATATATGTAACACAAGGCTTTAAATATATGTATATATACTAGGCAGCTGCCTATGTCACCTATATACTTGATCTCGGAGTGGGATGGGGGGGGGTATTCTCAGGACTGGGGAGTGGTTAGGACAGGTAATGCCTTAAATGTTGTTTGGTTCATTATTTATATACTTCAGACTAAATAACTTCAAAACTAAATATTCCCTTTGCTTCTTGGCCTATTTTTGCCTAGAAACACAACAAAATGTTCTGTCATTGACCAGCAGCGTGAGAACATCAGCTACTTATGTGTTCTGCGTGACATGGGGTCTTGTTGAGGAGCAAAGGCTTCCAGCCTCTGCACTTTACTCTGTCATATTGCGGCACGCATGTCAGCCCTCCGAGACACTGGGGGCGGGGGGGTTGTGGGGGTCATGGTGTGACCCTCCAGTACAGCAGATTGTCCAGTGTACCAGCTAGGCCCCTGGGCAAGATTTCTCAAAGGAAGTGTGAAGATATTATTGATTTGATGGAAATGCACTGGATTACGCTACAGATCAAATAGCAGGATTTTAATGCATTACTGTGTGCATTATTGTTGCAGTAGGTTGCTATTGATCCGTGTTGTATGGGTCACACGCATGGATCTGGTGACATCTCTGCATGGTCACACGCATGGATCTGGTGACATCTCTGCATGGTCACACGCATGGATCTGGTGACATCCCTGCATGGGTCACACGCATGGATCAGATGACATCTCTGCATGGGTCACACTCATGGATCTGGTGACATCTCTGCATGGGTCACACGCATGGATCTGGTGACATCTCTGCATGGGTCACACTCATGGATCTGGTGACATCTCTGCATGGGTACGGCTTCTGTGCCCCCTCACCCCCCCAAATATTCTTAATAGTCCAGCAACACAGAAGCTCAAATGCCCTGTTTAAACATATGGTATTTAAATCACATAATAAACACATAAATAAATAATTAGCTTCTTATTATTTTTCTATTTCATTTATTTGTTACTGTCATTTTGTAATAGGATACTCGCATCAATGAGGTCGTCTCAGCGGGGTGAAGTGGTAACGGCCAGAGGGTTGGAGATAATGTGCTCTTGGCCTTTTGTTGCTCATTACAGCAGAACAAGGTTCCTGTGCTCGTATCTGCTGTCGGCAGAGTGGGACATTAACATGTTAAGTTGTTTGCGGAGGGTCCTGCTGGGCTTCTTTTCAATGGGGTTCTGCACCCAGGGTTCTTCAGTTAAATGTCATGTGTAAAATCTTTCAGTTAAGCAAAAGAATAATGATAGTAATTATGATAATATAAAGGTTTAAAGGCATCAGTCATCAGACGCCGTGGTGATGTGGAAAATCCACATCTACAGTGTGTAGTACTATGGCACAGTGTGGCTCACTGGGTTCGGCGTCTATCACCGGAAAGTCAAACGGTCACAAGGCCCTTAACCGCAGTCGTTCCAAGGGTCAAAGGTACTAGACACTGATTAGTCCTGTGCTCTGACCACTAAACCTGCCCTCACCTGCCTGTACATCTCATGGAGAGCCAGATGGGACAGGCAAAAAGAGAATTTCCCCAAGAGATTAATAAAACAACTGTATTCTGTTCTGGGAGTTTTAGGAACCAGTCAGGGGCAGACAATTGTCATGTGACCATCATGAGGAGCAGAGTTTGGAGTCTGTCTAAGTGTATGGTGTGCATGTAGATCGTAGATAGGATTCCCAGTGGGCACCCTAAATCAACTAGGAACATTTAAAGCATTTATATTTATATAGATAGCAAATCCTGTTGTCCAAAGCGAGGATCAGATAATGCATCAACTAAGGTACAAGTGAGGATCATTGAGTACATCGACTAAGGTACAAGTGAGGATCATTGAGTACATCGACTAAGGTACAAGTGAGGATCAGTGAGTACATCAAGTAAGGTACAAGTGAGGATCATTGAGTACATCGACTAAGGTACAAGTGAGGATCATTGAGTACATCAAGGTACAAGTGAGGATCATTGAGTACATAAAGGTACAAGTAGTCATAGGAAAATAGAGCTAAATAAACAGTAAAAACAATTTTAAAAAATAATTTTAATTAATAAATAAACTAGTTTCCCCTGTACAAGAATCATGAGACCAACACCTACTGGGGTCATGCGTATATAGTTACTGAAGTGCAGAAAATGTGCTATTTAATGCGTTAGGATGCACCCTCTGCGGCTTGGCTGTCCATGCCAGTCTGCAAGTTTCCAGCTCGCATCCGTCTAAAACAGAAAGTTGGAGAGGCAGTACTCCATGGACCCCATTTAGCTTGAAATCCCTCATTTAATCCTACAGTCTTCCACCCTGACCATGAGAAAAAGAACATGTTTGTTAACTGCAAAATGAATGTGTTGCATGACCTTGACTCAAGAAAAACATTGTGTGGGTTTTTTCTGTTTAATTATGCAGAACCAACATTTCCATCTTGAGTAGAAGCAAAATACCTTCAAGAAAAAGTCTCTATGCAAAAGGAACCAAGCTCTTTCTTATTGCGCGGAATACACGAGTATCTTGTGGAAGGCTGACAAACATTTTTTTTAATACATGTGCAATATATTAAATTTTTAAAAAATCAACAGGATGTCTCAATTGTGACATCAGATTTCTGAATTGTCTCACTGTTTTCTCCCATCCTCTGAGACTTCCAGATGTTTCTGTGTTCCCGGCACCCAAAACTGCAGCATCATCAAAAACCATGCTTCTGGGGGAAGACAATCAGGCTGGTCGGGTCCCCCTCAACACCCCCCCCCCCCCCCCCCACCCCCCCGGCGGGGCGGCACACAAAAAGGAGGGAGCGCGGCCCCCCCCCCCCGCCACCCACCCCCCCCCCCCTACACCATACCCCCCCCTCTCTATGCTGTCCCCGCCTCTCTCTACGCCATACCCGGCTCTCTCTATGTTGTACCCGCCTCTGTACGCCATACCCGCCTCTCTCTACG
>JAODKE010000053.1:392400-414409 GCA_026779605.1 Mormyrus hasselquistii
GGCTGCCGTTTAAACGGCCCCCCTCCCCCGGCGGAGCCCATGACATCCTATTTACTGCAGGCAAATGGAAACTCACACGCAAGCCTGTAATGGCCTCGCCCCACGGCCGGCGAGTTTAAATAAAAGCCGGCCCTTTAAGGCAGAAGCTGCCGGAAAAATGCCGCCGTGACGCCCCTCCCGTAACCCCCACCCCCCCCCCACCCCAGCTTTCTCATGTAAACACAGCTTTAAATAAGAGCAACATAAATAAAACATGAAGCAATGCTGGCCTGAGCCAGAGTGAGAGGGACAGGTTTAAGGCTGGGGGGTGGAGTCAGCGAGGAGGAGGCTGGGGTGGACGCCCCCCCCCCCCCAAGCTCCACCTGTACCTTCAGTTTTGGGAGGCCTCCCTGCCTGAGGTTGGGGGCTTTTCTGGGAAGGGCCCCCCTCATTAGGGGCGTGCCCCGGGGCCCCCGCCGTCATCCCACTCCGGCCACGCGGAGCGATAATTAGGCCCAGGTTCCCGAAAAGGGAAAGTTATCCCTCAAAAATCCCATAAAAGACAGGGAGCCGCCAGTGATGTCATAGCATGCCTCTTCCTCTATCTAACCCCGATCGCAGAAGAACGCACGGCCGTATCCAGCCCACGCCCCCCCCCCATCCTGTCCCTTCCTCCTCCTCCGGAGCTCGCAGCGGGACCCGAGGCGGGCGGCAGCGTGAGCGGCTTCCGGAAAGCGGCTGAAATTCCTGCCCCTCTTGCCCAATAAATCTTAAATTCTCAAAGACCAGAAAATGAGTACAAGTGGTGATATCACAGGCCGTGGGCCTGACCACACACACACACACACACACACACACACACACTGTCATCATCAGTGTCCACTGCTCCCGTTTCTAACCATCAAACAGCACCTGTGCCGGCCGGACAGAAGGAGGGCAGATTCTACCACGCCACCACAGCGTTTGCAGCCTTATCCCTGGGTTATTTTTCCTCTCCTTGGGATGCTCTGGCCTTTGGAGGTGCCGTTTGGCCTGGCCGGGGCTGGGGGGGGCAGAGCGCCGCTCGGCGGGTGACCCCCTCTGGGGGGGCGCAGAGTAGCACAGTGCGGGAGGTACAACCGCCGCTTATTGACTCCAGATGTGGGAGATTCATGAGACAACTGTAAATACTGATCCTTGGGCTGCCCCCCCCCAGCTGAATTTCTCACTCTCTTTCTCTCCCGCCCCCCCCCCCGACTCCACATAACCCCCCCAGCTGCATCTCTCCCTCTCTCTCGCTACTCCGAATTCCAGGGGTTTTTGCCGAGTGTCTGATGCGATCCAAAGTGCAGGTTGTTATTGTAGCCGACAGGCCAGTCAGGCTGCGGAGCGCGGGGCGGTGGGAGGGGCGGGGTATGGGCCGGGGGCTCCACACGAGCACCCCGAGTGGTCAACCCACCCCCCCATCAGGGAACGATCACCGCCCCAACTCGCGCCAGACTCCGTACACCGAGCCGTGAATGCAATTTGTCAAAACTGGAAAATTAAAGATTAAGGCTCTCATTTAACAAGCTCGCGAAACGCTAAACAAAATTATATTAATGATCTTTTAGGCTAATCTGACTACAAACGCTATGCGAACAGCGAGGAGGGGTGTGGGGGGGCCACCGGCTCTTCCGGTACGAGGTACTTTGGCGATTTTAATGTCACTTTCGATTTTCTGCTCCCTGCTTCCTGCATATCCACATCCAAAAACAACCATTTAAAACATCACTCCTAATTAGATGATTAGTGCTTGGAAGGGCAGGAGATAAGTCATTTGCATAATTCAATCATAAAAGTTAGAGATACATATTTCTATGTTCGTTTGTACAATTATCTCGGCTGTCCTGGGGGCTGTGATATTAATGTGATTAAACAATCCTTCTGCACAGGGCCCGGTGTCCTCTATTAAAACACTGCTAGAGGCGAACCAAAAATTAATTTTAGGAGACAATCAATTTTATTCTACATGACTGTAATAAATATAGCCCAACTTCAGATGTGTCATTAAGCTGAGAGAGAAGATTCTGCCAAAGTCAAAATGACACCAATGGCTTCTTCCTTACTTTAGGTGGAAAAGGTGGGGGGGGTGATTTTTTTTATCTTTTTTGAAATGCTTGACAGGTTTCCTCCATCTGGCAGATCAGCCACCCCCCCCCCCACCCCACACACACACACACACACTCATTCCCATCCTGGCCCCTGTGTTGACACCCAGACTGACAGGCCACGCTTGCCCCCCCCATCACCATGCCCCCACCTTCACCCTCTCACGCTGACTCTCACCCCCCCCTGCACTCTCCTTCTCTCCATAATTGCCCACATGTGTCTTTCTTTTGCTCCTAATCCACCGGTTACACAGGGGTCCGGTCATTCAAGAGCCACAACCCTCCCGGTTGGGCCCAGTTTGGTCCAGTCTGGCCAGGCTCGGCTGGATCTGGACCAGGATCTGGTTCCAGCTGTCTGATAAGTCAGGATAAGTCTGGTTCAGTCTGACTCGGCTCAGTCTGGATAAGTCTGGTTCAGTCTGACTCGGCCACAGGTAGCTGTCCGCGGTGGAGGCCAAAGACGCCAGCAGTGCACCCCCCGGTCAGCCATAAAAAAAAATCACGGTATCGCAACCTTTGCTTTTACAGCGGAACGTCATAAATCTGTGATGGGGAAAGGTCACGAGTACGGGGGCCACTGAATGCACACACACCACCACTGAACACGCTCACGCACACAGCCACTGAATGCACACACACCACCACTGAACACGCTCACGCACACAGCCACTGAACACGCTCACGCACACAGCCACTGAATGCACACACACCACCACTGAACACGTTCACACACACCACCACTGAACACGCTCACGCACACAGCCACTGAATGCACACACACCACCACTGAACACGCTCACGCACACAGCCACTGAACACGCTCACGCACACAGCCACTGAATGCACACACACCACCACTGAATACGTTCACACACACAGCCACTGAACACGCTCACGCACACAGCCACTGAACACGCTCACGCACACTGCCATTGAACGCACATACACTACTACTGAATGTACACGAATACTGCCACTGAACACGGTCACGTATGCTGCCAATGAACGCATACTGAACACGCTCACTACCACAAAACATACACACACGGAACATACCACTGAACTGAACTGAACACACTCACTGCCACCGAAAAAGCTCGCAGCTACTGAGCGCTTACATCGTCACTGACCGTATACACCACCTCAAAACACATACACAGTACTGAACACACACTACTGAACACACACTACTGAACACACACGTTGCCATGTGCCATATAAATAGTGAAAAAAGTTGTTTCATTAGTCCTAAATGTCTTGGGCAAATAATCATCCACCTTTATTAAAGCCATTCCTTGCTTGTTTATTTAACTTTAAGGGATCGCACAGTTAATATTTGGATATAATCTTCACGCGCAGTATAAGTGGTACCTTAACGCTGTCTGTGAGTCTTGCTATTTGCAGCGTAATGTGAATACAAACGGGAGTTTTTGCGTAACTGCCGGAGGACGACCTTGCTGTCTTTGCCGCAGCAGTGTGTGTGACAATGCCCCCCCTCCCCATTTTGAGCCCCCAGCATCCAGCGCGATGAGGTGCAGCAAAATGGGCCAAAGCCCCCCCGCCACCCCACACTCTTTACCAGAGTGCCGGTTTCACGGTCCGAACATGACGACACAAACATGCTCTCCCTGCACTTGGGGAGGGGGGGGGCAACAGAGGGGAGCTCCCCTTCCCCCTCCACATCCAGTGGTCCTGTAATGAACTCATTATTATTTGCAGATGGGGGGGGGGGGCTCACTGGACTCTGCACAGCCACAACATGTGCAAGTTACGTATCACTGACATTAAAGCGCGGGAGCCGTGTCGGTGGCGGGGGGGAACAGGGAGGTTCAGGAACCACAAGCCCCGGGCCGTGACCGTGAAGCTTCCGGAAGCAGTACTGGAGGACCTGCAGGGTCACGCGCACACGAGGCCAGTGTGTGGCGGTTCCGCGGGTTCCCTCCCGTCCTCCTTGCTCTCAGCTGTCGGCGCAGGGACCGACATGAAGCGAGGGCGGAGGGGCTGATCGTCGCCGGTCCGGCCGGACGGGAGCAGAGCAGCCGGCGAGCAGGAGAGAGCATCGCCACGACATGCGCACCGATGGCGCACCGATGGCGCCGAGGAGTGTGCAGCCGGCGTGCGGAAGCCAGGCGGCATCCGTAGGAATACCTGATTCCCGGAAGCAGAGCTCGGCCTCTAGGCCTCGTTACGGCAAGCGAGCCCAGTGCCCCGCATCCCTGCCAGAATTACACCCCACTGCGTAAATTAATGAGTCAAAAACTCAAAGAAAGGCCTTGTCTCTCCCAGCTTCCTAAAAGCTTGCATTAGTGAACATTTAGGCTGCCGTTTCAGAAAGCAGGGGAATCGGCAAGCGGCACGGAAAGGTGCGCAGACCGAACGCACCCGTCTCACCATGGATCTGCTCTCGTCTGAACACAGACACCTCACCGGGTGACACTGACACCTGGCTCTCTCAGGCTACTCACTTGGAGCAAAAGCGGTTAAAACTGCTAATCCAATACACCTTTTAGGAAAAAAATGGAAGGAGAGAGAGAAGAAAGACGGGGCCATAAAAGGAAGAGTGGAAACAACACAGATGTTCATCTCTAATGCAATTTCCATTCAATTTCCTAAGTGCAGTCCCCAAGTGCAAACTAGTTTAACGTTATGTTTAGCTTGCAAATTCTTTTAATAAATAATGAATGCAATAAAAACCTGGAGATCAATTGCGAGCTGAGGAATCATAAAAGGATCCCTTTGTGTCGGTGCCGTCTGCTGATTCGGACACTTTCCCCATATTCAAATTGGTCGTGTCAGTTTTAAAGATTATGTTGAAATGTTTTGATTGCTTTCCTGATATCTCCCACCATCTCTCTCTCTCCCTGCGTCCGCGGCCCCCAAGTCTAATAACGGCGAGCCCTCTTCGGTGCCCCCCTCTCTCCGCTCCTCGCCAAATGAAAGCAGGACAGGGGAATGAGCAGCGGGCCCGCACACATCACATATAACCATCTGCCGCTGGGGCGGAGGCAGGCAGGTTACCCGAGACACAGGGAGGCCCAAGAACCCCCCACCCCCTGCCCCATCACAGAGGCACATTAAGGACATTTCTGTTGTACCACTCAACCCGAGGTTAGCCTTACAGCAACAACAGCAAAAAAAAACCTCTTTAGCTCAGTCAATTATTAACCATTTAGCTTCTAATACAAAATAAAAACACTGATAAAAGCAGCAGCCCTCCTGCTTTATGTCCCTGCTTCCTTCCCGTCACTCTCCTCCTGTGACAGATTGATTCAGCACAACACAGGACACCGATTCTACAACCTGGGACTGTGTGTGTGCAACTGTCCGTGCTGTGCGTGTGTGTGTGTGTCTGTGTGTGTCTGACTGTCCGTGCTGTGCGTGTGTGTGTCCTTGTGTTTGTCTCTGTGTGTGTCTGTATGTTTGCCTGTTTGTGCGTTTTGTCTATGTATGTGTTTGTCCGTGTGTGTGTGTGTGTGTGTGTGTGCGTGAGAGCGAGAGTGCACACGTGTGTAAGAAGGTGAGTGCAGGGGGTGGCCGGGTTGGGGGGAGGGGGGCTCTAAAAAGGTTAATTACTGAATCTTGCCCAAACTGGCCATCTGGACCTAAGCAAACACAAACACGGGCCTCCCTCCCCTCCACCCCGATCGCTGACTCCTGTTCCCGACCTGCCCAGAGAAAGAGGGCACTCTCCAGGCCGCGCACCGCCCGCCCGCTCGCTCTGATGGCTTGTGTACGCGCACCTGGGCCAGCCACTCGGGCCGTGTGTAATTACCAGAACCATTCTTAAAGCCATTGGGTGTCTATAGCGGCTGCAGACAGGCTGCCGGTCTGTAGGTAAACGAAGCACATTGTCGGTCCCTTCCGTGTGCTGTCTTCTCGTTATCGGACACCCTGGACAAGAGTGACAGACACAAAAGCAGCCATCGCGTGACTGTGATCTCAAACGAGACATGCTTATCCAACTCCTCACGTCCGATAATGCGTTGTCACCATTTTTATTGCTGATTTGGTTGATTTTCTATAAAAATATTTTGTTGCTATAAATATGTTACAAAAATCAATAAATAATTCGCAATGTTTCGTCGTTTGGCGTGTAAATACACAGTCTAAAATAAAATAGCACTTGCTCATTGCGGAACATTGCATGTTAAATTACAACGCAAACTGACCCATGTAACCGTACACTGTTCGGGTTAATGTTAAGGACATTTCTCGAGTAAATTAAATAAAGTATCATTTACCGGGACAGGTATCCGACTAAGGCTTGCATTCACTGACATTAATAAGAC
Organism: Mormyrus hasselquistii; assembly: GCA_026779605.1. NCBI lineage: Eukaryota > Metazoa > Chordata > Actinopteri > Osteoglossiformes > Mormyridae > Mormyrus > Mormyrus hasselquistii. The sequence continues at coordinate 398,798 of JAODKE010000053.1, forward strand.
GATCGCTTACCAATTACACGGCGGATTGCACGTGCATTTTAAATGGAAAAATGAAGCAACACGTTTGTTAGGATCTTGGAATAAAGTGTTTTTTCCAAAAGAAAACAGATGTTTGCGAAGGCCCTTTTCTGTAAGCATCGTTGCACTTTGGAAATACAAGGACTTTTGCCATTTACTTTACAGTAAAAAAAAAAAACAAAAATACATGCTATAGGTACCTGACGATCGACAAGACAAATGAACAAAGTTTTTATCTTCTATTACGGACTATTTATAGTTAATCGTAATACATTTTACTGCTATTGATTTCATTGTCAAACCTATGCGGTACTTCTTTTGTAAGCAGAAAGAAGTGCGCTGATGTATTTAGTTGAAACGGGATTCCTGTGTATTCAAACGTTTGCCATAACCAGGTGAACAATTTGTTTTTGCTCAAGAGATTATGTTCATCCACAAATAGACCTATTTAAACTGAGAAAAAAATAAAAGGACTGGATTCATCCAGTTGTGCTGTTAATAAATCCCTATTTCATGTACTATAAATTTGAAGCGCATATTACTGTATTTCCTTTTATTTTGATAGTTGTTAAAGCGATTGTGATGACGGCATAATTGTGCTGAAACTTTCCGCTGTCCCCAAAAAGCGACCAAAGCGTACATTAGACGGTGCTTCGGATGCTACTTTTATTTACTGTCTCCTTCTTTTTAAAGGTATATTGTCACGGTGCCCCACTGTCGCCGCGGCACTGGAAAAAGAGACGCAATTATGGGCGAGCAGACAATTGAACACCGGCTCTAGTGCCTCGGGGCTCCGGAGGTCGCGGGCATAAAGCGCGGCCCCGGCCTCTTTAAAGTTGCCCTTCCCGTTGGCACTGCTGGGGAACACTAATGCATCTGTCATGGTAACAAGCTAAGAATAACATCTAGACATCAAAACGAGTAGAGGATCCACCTGAAGTGATTCATTCGGATCTGTCTCATTGATTTATTAAACGCACGGCAACATCTGCAGCCGCACACCGGTGCTTCTGCGAGATTTCGTCTAAGATCAATTGTAATGGAAAAGGGGATTGAAAGTGGAGAGAGATAAATCAAAACACGATCTGCATGCGGTTTCAGGTTAAGGTTTGTTTTCCGAAACATCCGTGCTTTCCTCACATACTGAACGACGATTGGGAAACCCCTCAAATACGAGAAACTACGTGTAATTGCAATTACTGTTTATGTTCCGTGCTTGCATGGTGTCAATACGGGCCGTTTCAACCTCATTTTACACGTGTAAGTATTAATCGCGTCAACAATTAAGTAACCAAGTCTGAAATTAAAGTTTAATCTTTAAAGTCGGTGTCCTTGACCTGATACTATAATTGTATGTACAATATTGCTATTTAGGCGCATACGACTAAATCACCTCGGGCCCGCGTTGGCGATGCGCGAAAGAAGGCTGTCCTTAAAACTTACAAAGAGAAAAAAATCTTTTTGTGTTTCACATAGAATCAGAGCCCGAAAATGTTTCGTGACAATTACATGAGACAAGCATTACAAAAATGTCAATTTAATTTCATTCTTTAAAAAGCACACGTTGCGGAACAATGGACCCCCTGCCGACTTTCTCCTGATGTACCTCACAATTCTTAATTATTTCTGAGAGGTGGCCCAGTCCATTTATTTTCACTCGGAACCGTCCCAAAATAAATAACACACACTTAAAGGGCTTAACGCGCAAACACGTAAGCATTGTGTAAATTACTTGATAAACCACATATTTTTCTAGAAATAACTTAGTAGTTAAACTCATTCCACAGGCAATAAACAGCAATTGTGATTAAATTAAAATACGCCGCAGCCGTTCGTGCACTTGATCACATAGCGCGCCTATGTCAGCGACATTGTATTTAAACCGTGAGAAAACATTTTTTAAAGGAGAAAGGGTTTGAATAGCATGTATATTTCTTTGGCTTTTATCTTTAGTAAACAATATCCTTTTCATCGACATTTAATACCGAAGCTGCAGACGTACTATGCTGTGTGTGAGTGATGAGATTACATCGCGGCGCACTATAGTGAAAGACAAGAGCAGATGATCCTACACCGATTATTTAAAAAACAACTGCCATTTTCTTCTTGCATATTTTATATCTACAAATCGACAGTTTAAATACTCAGGAACCTTTTTTAATGCGTGAAATAAATAATCGTCTAGCGAACTGTATTATATCCGACAGAGCTTTAAAAGAGTTTGAAAAAAAAAAAAAAAAAAAAAAAAGCACGCCGTAATAATAATAATTTAAAACCGTTTTACAAGGCTGAAAGCCCGTATTGATGATTTAGTCACTTGTGTGACTGTTTGTAATTTACTACGGCATTTTAAAAGCATAACAAACATTTCTTCTTAAAGCACGTTAGAGTGCAAGGGAAAAGCCATCGTGGTAAAGTTGTGCAAAAGAGCGAAAAAGTGCATATCTGGGTCAGCTCGCTCTGAGGGTGTCATATGAAAAGAACCGAATATCATTTCTCATTCCGCATTTGGTCATTCGGAGATAAGAGAAATCACCCCATCTTTAAGTTTGTTTATTGTTGGAGTATAAATTTTAAAACATGAATAAAGGAGAAACCGCTAAGGCTAAAGTATTAAGAAAGAACGTATAAGGATTTGCTATAAGAAAAAAAAACTATTTATGTGATGCCCGTGCTTTGCGAAACGTGAAAAGTTGAGGAACTTTTTGGTTGCCCAACTTTACATCTGCAACTATAGATAGTGTTCGGGACTTTTGCTGCCCCATGGAAGGGGGGAGCGCAGCGACTCGTATGTACAGAAAGACAAAGAGACAAAAACGACATTAGAGACGACAGTGCTGTAAACATCTGTGTCTAACCTGGCGTTGGTGCAGTCGGTATATAGCGCCTCGAAGTCCTTCCTAGTGATGAGTTTGCAGCGATTGACGCCAGGCTGGATGGCTCCGAGCCCACGCAGAATCCGGACCTGCTCCACGGTGCACACCACGGGAGATATATCCAGGCGCTTCAGCTTCGTGTAGACAGTGTGCAGTCCACCGACTAGGTGCTTCAGGAAGAGATCAAAAACCTGCGGCAGGCAGATCAGCTCCTGTCCGTCCACGTTGAAGGAAGCCACCTTGACCCCGTGAACCTCCACCATTTTACACTCGTTATTAACGCTGGTGCCGTTACCGTTGCCCCCGCCGCCGCCTCCGCTGCTGATGAAATTGTTGATCATGCTGCTGGTCAGTCTCGGGGACTCGGCAGGGCTTGTGTACAGGGGATCGGAACGGAACAGTCCTCCAGACCCCGGAGTGGAGGTAGGGGAGAGCACCGGGGGAGTTGCTGATACGGCCATAGTCACTTTAGTTTTTTCCTGTACTTCCTCCACTCTCTCTCCCACTTGCGCTTTTCACTCTCTTCTCTCTCCTCTTTCACGCTCTCTCGCTATTTCTCATGCACTCTCTCTCACGCTGAGTAGTAGGCAATAGGCTACTACCTTACTCGCAAGTGTGGTGGTGAAACTGAGAATCGCTGCATTCACTGTTTCCATCGGCCAGCCCACTGTGGCATGATTGGCACCTCAGCAGACCAATGAGCGGCGCCGTAAAACACATCCAGGTATCTTACTGGACCTCTGGCCCAAGCAGATGGCTATCCTGCTACGAGTGGGTCGGGTTATCTCTGACAGTTACCCATTTTACTGAACAGGAACTTTTAAAGGACTTTAACCGTATTATTAGTAAAATATACATATATATATATACATATATATATAAATATATATAGAAGTGCTGCTTACCATCTTTGTTCACGTCTCACAGCGAGTGTATTTCATATGTGCCTATATTACAATAGATATGACAATAATATGAATAGCTTAATAATGAGAGTTATCATAATGATCCTGTAAAATTGTGTATCACTGAATAATATTCGTGAATTATTTGTACTGAATATTATTAGTTGGCGTTAATATATTTTACAGTATGTAAAGTCAGGGTTTTGTACGTGTTTTTAAAGTCATCAATCTTTTTATTGTGTGGGTTTTTCCATGGAAAAAATACATACCGCAGAGTCTGCCATTCATATGTCTTCTTTTGATTAACGAGAGGTTTTTGCTCTTTGGGTTCACAATGGGAGTGTTTGGAAAGGCCGATCGCCGGGCGTAGCGTCTTTTCAAGGACCCCCACACGCTGTGCCTTAATTCCTATAGCCCGAGCAGGAGGGCGCTGGGCGCTTCAAACTCGCCTGTCCCGGTGGGTGTTGGCACATTCCTGCAAATATCTTCTGGATCTTACATCCGCGTAATATCTTGCGATGACATAATTTGCTTCAGTCTATATTGTCACAACGCAGTAAAATAAAACGCGGAAACACATTCGCAGAAAAGTATTTTAAATTTGTACCTAAAACAATTCCGGACCAGCGAAAATAAATACATAAGCACATGAGTGAGTATTAGATTGTCCAGAAAAAGGAACCTTTTAAATCGACATTATAAAGTAATGTGTGGACATGATGCTCGATTTACGCACGACGTTTGGAGCGCGGAGAATAAGCTACATATATTGCAGGATATTTGAATTTTTAGAGTGGAGCTCATTTCAACAAGCGGGGTTAGATTTAATCAATATTCAACGTTAAAATACCAAAAGCAATGCCTTTGACTTTATATCTTAATTTAAGAATTATTGCAGTATTATTACGGTAGTTGGAGTATTACTCCGTTAAATATCAATTGCGGATAATTAATGACAAACAGAATTTGGATATATAAAAATAAAACTCATTGTTGGAAATTCACGCCAAAGAGCTTTTCGGCCGTATTGACTTGACACCGTGTGAAGACAGCGGACTTGATAGATAAATTAAGCTTTTCTATTGATTCATTAGCGTAGTGTGTCATAAAACTGTGCGTTAAAATATGTTATCGCTGACATAAAACGTGATTCAGTTTTAAAACAATTCAGATTTTACTAGATAACATAAAGTCATAACGTTATATTAATTGCAAAAATGAAGCAAACTCTCTTTTCATTAATATACAGCTTAATTTCCTAAAGTGATAACTTCGGTATATTTTTTATAATTTACATTTAAAGCCATGAAAATGTTGATATCGTCTCTTAAGGAATCGTTTAAGATTAAATGTCTAATGATTGTTCTTTTGTTTGTTGTGTAGTTTGCAGATATGAGAAATGAGGGCAACACACAGCATGTTAGAACTGGAAGGTATCATTAACAATGGTTAAGACCTGGTCTCCAGCACAATAAATTGGCAGTGCCAGTATGACACCAAGTGTTAAATTAACACTGCAAGTGTTAAATTAACACCGCGTGCGATCTCTTAACACCGAGAGTGTTCATTTAATTTTAAAGCATTGCACAGTCACGCTCAGTGTTAACACTACCAAAAGCTATGAACTATGTACACCGTATTGTCAGTGCAAATGATGATAGTATTCTGCGTAAAATGAAAACCAAACACAGACTGTTTCGTGATAAGCGGCTTCGCGCTGCATGCCGTGCTGTCTCTTCTCAGCCTTTGCAGCCCGTCACTGTGTGGCGATGAAGACAGAAACACGCTCGCTGACAGGTGGTACATTTTACCGCTGCTGCACCGCGGCGCTCTGCCTGACCTGTCTGTGAGGAGGCTTTTTATCGCCTGAAATGGTTTCGCACAATATCTGAGGTAAAGAAACTTTCTGTCAGAGAGAGGTATCGGTGTGCTGTAGGGTTCCCGGTGCTGGATCACACAACTCTGACTCGATCCCTGCAACCATGTACACGGCCAGAGAAATACGTGTCGCTTTTGCCGTTTTGTCGCTCACTTCTGTTACGAGAAAGGCATCTCATTGGCGCCCCCCTGCTGGTGATTTGCCAGTAATGCAGGGTGTTTACCCAGCACTGCGTGGAAAAAAACGACGAAAATATCAACAATATTTTATCAGTATTTGTAGTCACTATTATTATTGCGACTGTAACTCTTAAATAAGCAAAACTTCAGTTTTGTCATTATAAGAGTTATCATGCCGCCGGCGACCGTGAGGCACAGTTGCAATCCTTGAAACAGAAAATGCTTCAGGGCTCCCTACAAACGTTTAAGAAATAGTTCTGCGGTAAGAGTGAAGCTCTCTGCTCTGTCTTTTCGGGGCAGATTGATTTTGTAATGAGTGCTTAAATGGCATGCAAATTCAGCCATCTACCTGGCAAAATTAAAAGCTTGCCAGCAATCTGCAAATGAGGTACATATTTTAGCCTGCTCTCGATTGCACCTGTTCGTGATTCGGCAGCCTTTGGCTCCTCCCCCTTTACTTAATCTTAAATGATTGCCTGCTTTGCACCCCCTCCCAGAACGTGCATCCCAGCACCACCACCTTTATACTGTCAACAGCAAGATGGTGCTCTCTTCATCCCAGAGGCCACAACTCATTCCTCACGGGCACGTGGGATGTACTGGCACCCTCCTGCCATTGAATAAAAGGTGCTCGATTGGGCCTGGTGCACTGAAATATCACTTTTAGTGATGTCTGCATTCTGTTCATTAGGAACCACAACAGAGAGGAGTGGGTGTGTGATTGGCTGCAAGTCCCCTGATCTCGGAGCATATTAACCACTAGTGGTCAGACAGTGTCTTTGTCGGTCATGTGACTGATACTTCAGAAGGACAAACGAAAAGTGCCAGAGATGATGACGACGCTCTACAGCGACGTGAAGGAAACCACAGCCATTTAAAAAATTCAAGCAACAGCCCAGTACAGTAATGACATAATTACTTTTTATAGTTTTTCTTTATGGAACTATTTATTTTTTATGTGGTGAAGGTCATGTTCCATGTTTGTTTTTCTTTGAAATTGTTGCTGGCATTTTCAACAGTTCTATTGATAATTTAGTAACATAAACAAAACACAAGTAAGCTCACTAACCACATTTTATACTTCATGCTGACCAACTGCTGCGGCCCTGAGCGAGGCCCCCAGCCCCAAGTGCTTCTGGGACATTGCACCTCCCTGTTCTCTCATACACACTCATGCATAACTCTAGATAAAAAGTGTCTGTAATAAGTGCTAATTCGTATGCTAGCGCTTTAAACCTTCCGTGACGTTATACTTGTTCCCTAAATGCCTGCTGTGAGTCTCCCAAATTTGCTTGAGGTGTGACGGTTTAGTTCGATTGCGTGATATAATTACAATTTTATAAGGTTTGCATTCATATGAAGGTTGTTTAATTATATAAATTCATATTGAATCCATTGTTTAACCGATAGGTAAAAAAATAAACATTTATTATAAAAAAAAAAAAAAAATGCAGTTCCTTTGAAGAAGTTTGACCAAAGATTTCAACCATGACTGCACTGTAACGTTTCACATGACATTACTGCGAGATCACCTGACCATGAGGATGCACAGTGCTTACGGAGGCCAGCATACATGCCCGGGGCGGGATGACCCAGGAGGGGATTAGGTTATGACCCAAGACTCCGAGTCGCAGCCAGCATGCGTGATCTTGCTGTGGACCTCAGCCTGAGATCAGCTTCATCTCGCCTGCCTTATGCATGCATTGTCAATAAGTACTGAAACAATTCTATAGGCTGTAGCGAACAATGCTGTGCTTTCTGTTTTCTAGAATACTCCACTATCGCACAGATATTCGGAACCTGCCTGTGGCGTTTAATCCAAACATGAAGATACATTATCGTCGTGTTTCGTTGATGTCATCAGCATAAGCCCGTGTATCTGTTAAAAACCCCTTACCTATATTCAGAGCTTTTTAAAAAACATTTCTTATTAAATTCTAATATATAAACTGTACAAATGGAACCTTTAAGAGCGATCACTGTTAAATTAATAACATCGAGATATTCCAAGCCTAAGCTGAATATTTTAAGAGAGCTCTAATTTCAGCCGCTCGGAACACGTGTAAGTGCTAAAAAAGTTATGGCAGTTTGAATGCACGAAATTCAATTACAGAGATTCGAACCCTCCTGTGAGTTCCTGCCGTTACGCCATACTTATTATCTGCCCTGACCTGTACGTCTCTTTGGAGTTAAGTCATTTAATGTGAAGTAGAATGTTGAAGGTGACAAGGACTCTGTGAAAATGGGCGGATTCGACATACTGTTTACAGTAAAGCCTCTTCCTACAGCATGTCTTGTAATGTATAGAAATCACATTTTTTCCAGGCTGGATCGGCAAATTAATCTTTTAAATGCTGACAAAGAGGCAGCCGCTTCTAAGCTTCAGCATAGGAGGCTTGGGACTCACTCCAGCAGAGGGGATATTGTTTAAGACGCTCAGCACATGCTACGACACGGTGACTGTGCAGGTGGGCGGAGTCACAATGGAGGGATGCTCCGAGGCCCCGCCCCATATCCACTCCATAGGCTCAGCCTTGATAAACGAGCAGCCCGGTCACCCACAATGTACAGCAGCGCGGACTCAGCCTACTCGTACCTTAATCATAGCTTAATCTCACCTGAATGGCCTGCCTCCTTAACGTGGACAGCAGCACGTTCCGGGTGGTGGGGATCTGTCACGTACATCGACGGATTTAATGTGATTCAACGTAAAGCGAAGCACAAAAGGAAGGGGAGAGAGCCAGCGGGGGACAGCGAGCGGGGGGCAGCGAGCGGGGGACAGCGAGCGAGGGACAGTCTCATCTCCATTTTGTGTTATTAATTCCACTCTGCAGAGTAATTGTAATGTAAAATATTACAGCAGGGCCCAAATGCAAATACCTGCTCTCCTCCATGTAATGAAATCTTTTTTATTAATGTGTGCATAACACAAATCAATAACAATAATAAATTACCGGTGATTGTAATTGAATGTTTTCCTAATTTTATTGTCAGCCATGATAAATATTCATTCCCATTACAGGACCTTGAATTAATTACGCCAGACCATCTTTCGCGAGACGAAATGTAACGTATATATCAGGAGTGAAATGCATTTGGACGCCGGCGTGTGCCAAACGGGGTGACGGTTAAGGTAAAAACGCTTCTCTCCTGAAACCCTCCCAGATGGAGGCTGAGCTTCTTGTCTGAGCCCTAAGATGGTCCACCTGGCTGATTTAATGCTGCATTTTAATGACACCCCCACGCTTGCCGGCTCTCCTTTCTCCCCCCCCCACCACCGAAGGAGCTACATTCCCTCTCTCACAGCCGGAGTAAGTAAGCTGCATCTATCGGCCCTGCGACGGGAAAACTATGTGTAAACCACGAGTAGCAGCTGCGACGTTGCTTATTAATTGCCCCTCGTAACCTCTGACCCCTCGCGCGTGACCGAGATGGGGCAGCACGCCCGCTCAGAGACGCTTCTGGTTTAAGAGTTAACCGGCGATTTCATGATGCCACACTCTCTGTTTTTCTGGGATATTTTATATATTCAGGCCTACGGATTATGTAGCAGAAGAAAACATGCGGGGAATGGTTACGTTCTTCAGAGGCAGGGGGCCGGTCGAGTGTCGAGGACGGGCCTCTGATGCATCCCTTCATGGCTAATGAAAGCAAACCGCTAAAGAGAGATTAAAGGAGATTAAAACGGAATAAAAACAGTAGTTTGCAATTAGATTTTTCTTTTTAATGTGAGATTTAGCCGCACTCCAATAACAATACATAGACGGGGAGATTCAGGAATCAGCGGCTCTGTGTTCTTATCCAGAGGGTCCACTTGTCCAGCTGGTAATTTTCCCGTAAGGGCGCTTAACAGCTCAAACTGCATAATTACCATCTTCAATGCAGCAGCTTCTCCGCATTTCCCAGTTCTGAGACCAACCGAGATTTGAGAGTCTTGCTTTGCCGCTTAACTCCCCTGCAATGGAACGACGCGGCGTGTAAACTCACAGATCTCCGGCGGACCTCGTCTGTCGTAATATCTCTCCAAGAAGAAGGGAGAAAAAAAGGACGGGGAGAGAGAACGGCCTACACCCCTCCGCAGTCCTCCCCCAGGACCGCGGGCGCCGTGCGGTAAACAGAGATTCTCTCTGAAGAACAGAAGAAGCACAAGCGACATCTCTCCATCGAGGTCCTCAGAAGCAAAGATCAAAGACGCATCTTAGAGAGGACGGCAGCTAAAGGTGTAGCTACTTGGAAGATGAAGCGTTCCCGATACTTTCACATAGAAACATGGAACTTACAGCAGCAGAGTTCTTTATACCGGAGCCAGGAAAAAAACTTCAGAATTATCCAGTCAATGGCACAGCTTGAATCCGCACATGATTTGAATCAACACTTTTTTCATTTTTCCTGGATTAAAAAAATGCATTCCCTGGCGAATAAACAAGTGATATTGATTCACCTTTTCCTAACTTTAGACACACGGCCTTGATAAAAGATATATTATTCTTGGGGTGGATTACAACAAAAAAAATGCTTGTTATTGACCATCTGTTCTTTTCACTTGTTGTTTAAAGGGAAGCAAGATCTTTTCAAGCATATTGAAGTTGTTTATTTGAAACGGACTCTTTGCTCAAACGATTCAGCACCTGTCCTCTGAGTTATCCATTGTCTGTGTGTCATGGTGGTTTCAGGGGAGGAGGCTGAAATTTCGACGGTCCTTGAGCTGTTTACCACAGTCTTCCTGTCCGTGGAGTGGCCTAGTGTTATCATTCAGCTTGGCAGACACTCTGATTTGGACCGGCTTTCAGAACTGCAAGGCAGACAATAAGACGCGAATGCCGACCTGGCATGATGCAGCCATGTCGGGGGGGGGGGCATCCCGCCACCCCCCCCCAAGGACGCAGGACCGGCAATGTGTCTCCCATAATGACAATGTGTGCGGCTGTTGTCATTGGTTACCGTATGTCAGCCTAGTCCCTTTAACTGCAGCTCTGTCTGACACCATGGGCAAGGCAGACTATCAGACCACTGGAATTCTTAAACAGATACAAATAAATCTGCTGATGTGAAACTATACACTGAAATGGCTCCCTGTATAGCAGGAAGAGTAACGCCTCCATGCTGCGATGATGCCTTTGCCCATCAAGGTTACAGATCCAGCCGGGGACTGCCTCTGGGTTCTCCTGCACAAGGTTCCAGGTCCGGCCGGGGACTACTGCTGGGTTCTCCTGCACAAGGTTCCAGGTCCAGCCAGGGCCTGCCGTTGGGCTCTCCAGCACAAGGTTCCAGGTTCAACCGGGGCCTGCCGCTGGGTTACCATGCACACTACAAAAGGTTCCAGATCAAGTCTGAGCGCCGCTGGGTTCTCCTGCACGAGGTTCCATGTCCAGCTGGGGCCTACTGCTGGGTTCTCCTGCACAAGGTTCCAGGTCCAGCCAGGGCCTGCTGTTGGGCTCTCCTGCACGAGGTTCCAGGTCCAGTCGGGGCCTGCCGCTGGGTTCTCCTGCACACTGCAAAAGGTTCCAGATCCAGCCGGGGAATGCCGCTGGGTTCTGCTGCACAAGGTTCCAGATCCAGCCAGAGCCTGGCGCTAGGTTCTACTGCACATTGCACAAGGTTCCAGATCCAGCCGGGCCCTGCCGCTGGGTTCTGCTGTACAAGGTTCCAGATCCAGCCAGGGCCTGGTGCTGGGTTCTTCTGCACACTGCGAAAGGTTCCAGATCCATTAATGTCTGACGTGCACTGGTGACAGGTGAAAAGAGTCATAGTCCTCAGGTCGGGATCCAAGACAGACGCCTGCAGAATTTAGGGATTAAGCAGATGATATGAACAGCAATGTGGCCACAACGTTGATGCTTGTTACTATAACTGCACAATTTACATTTTATAAATAAAAATTCTTTATTAAATCTATATGGATTTACTGGGTAACTACACCAAACCAGAACAGGGGGACAGTACCACACCAAACCAGAACAGGGGGACAGACCACACCAAACCAGAACAGGGGGACAGACCACACCAAAACTAACAGGGCATTTTTCTTTGCCATTACACCCAACTACATGTTCCTGTTGAATCTGATTGTATTGTTTTTTATGTGCAAAGTGCTATAGCAATACTGTGGTTCACACCAATATTTCTCATCAGTCCAGCCCTGAAAACAACCAGCCTGCAAGTGTTACTGTCGAAAAGAGGTCTTTTATACAGCGACGCAGCTACCATGTTCCAAAGCGGAGAGTTTCCATCCTCAGAAACAGACTATGAAAAGGTTTTTATTGCGTGATATAAAAATTATTTTCACACCAGTTCTGCATGACGGGAACGAGAGTCGTTGCTTAACGTCTTGAATGGACCTCAGGACCCGTTGTCAACATCCGACGCATAATTTAATTTTAAAGCGACATCGACCTTTTCGCGACTGACCGCGGTTAGATGACAGTTTCCCCTTTAACAATCCAAGCGATATTTATTATTGCACAACCGACTCAGGTTTAAACATGATGCGCACATACCATCTATTTAAAGAGGCGATGTAACAACCATGCCTAATAAAAAAAAAAACACTGCGGAAAGGGGGGTGGGCAATGCAAACTCAATATAAAGAAAGAGAACAGTGCGTTCAAAGCATAGTGCCCTTGAGCAGGGCTTCATTGAAGTGCGGGCCATTGAGCTTCCACTTGCGGCATAAAAGGGGCCTGCCCTCTGCAACAATGAAGCAATCTGATCAGAATACCCAGTCTGAGCACCGCTCTCCAGCCGGCGATGCGAGCGCCGTCCGCTGCGGCGGGGACCCTCCGGTGGCCACTGCCTCTTGTCCTTTCAACACATAATTATATGTAATTATCGGCCACACAAACGAGAACAAAAACGTTTCAACGCGGCGATTTCCCGAAACAGGGAGCCTACACAGCTTACCGTCCTATGTATTGTTAAAAAAAACTCATGACAAATCTTTATAAACTAACATTTTTGGCCAAATCATCTGAAAGAAAGAAATATTCGTCTCGTAACTTGATTGTTTTTTCATTTTTGTTTTCGCTCAGATGTAGCTATTATGCGATCTCTATTCTTAAATGTAGCACTCGGATTACACTTTCTTGCTTTTTAACATAACTAGACACCTCATTCTGGCGTATGCAAATTAAACATAATTCTGTAAGTATTCAAATATTGTTTTAGTCGTGAATCCACACGAAACCAGAGTCGGTTATTATTCCACGGTTACGTCAGTGCAGTAGTATAATTAAAATGATGATTCTTTAAAGGAATTTTGCAGGCCTGTTACAGCATCTATTTTTAAATGGGTCAATTACGTCTATTTTTTTGAAACTTTTTTTTTCATGGAATAGGAGAACCCGTGCCCTTAATTCAAATTCATGCATTTAAAGCCGTTTCAGGACGATGTCTTGTTTCATTTAGAATGTCAAAAGCAAATTACCCTGCGACCCCCAGTTCAAAAGAATGTGCTTTAACATAAAAGTGTGTCCTTTGAGTCATTTTAATACCCTCAGCAGAACAGAACATCGTTAACATTGTTTCAGCATTATACGCTGCCATTGATAGCTGGTCCACCCAAACGAACAAACAGAATTGCAGGTTTTTATGAAGGATGAATACAGAGGTCTTTGTCGTGGTTCCTTTGCTGATGCAAACTAGATTGGTTAAAAGCGTCCCCGTGCTTATCAAGCGGCCTTCTGACTGAGCGGCTCAGCAGCAGTGAAATGCCAGTCAGGGATAATTTAATGCATTAATTGTATCCTATATGAACTCGAAGTGGTAGGTGTGAGGAACGGCACGTAAACTTGTCCTGTTAACACCTGCGCCTTTATTCTTAATAGCAGTGATGGGATAAACGGCTTTGAAACCCACAGTGGGATTACTGTAAAATGTCAATCACTGGCCTGTCGCACCCCAATGGGGACTAAAAAAGTAAGCGAGTGGAAGTGAGTTTAGCCCGTGATTGACATCGCAGAAAAATCCCTCCCACCACAGGTTGGGAATCCTATTTGTTCCATCGCCAGTTAATCTTTTGTAAGTGAGGGCGTATCGCTTCTTAAAACAACATTTCAGTTTTATGACTTTTCTGTCAGAAGTGAGTTAACCCCCACTCTTTTTCGCCGCTCTGCAATCTTTATGCTCAGTTTCCCATGACTAAGTGCTATGAAAATGGTTAAAAACGGGAAGCCTGGATTACAGCCCAGTGCATTATGGGAGGAGTCTGAAGCAGTCAACCAGCGACCATGAACCAAACTCCAGGAAACAAAAGGCAAGACTCAGCTTCAAGAACTCTCCTTCTTGAGTGATTTGGGGAGGTCTCGTGGCGTGGTAGTCGAAGACGGTATGGTGACGGCTTAAGAACGAGCCAGGTGTTTTGTTGGTGTGTAGAATGTTTTGCGTCTGTATTTTAATTTGACTCTTGTTTATGTTTTGTATAAGGAGTTAATTCTGTATTTTGTTACTCAGGCAAAAACTTGCTTTCCAAATAAAGGTCAAAATTTCACCTCTGGGAAGCTGTTCAGTCTTTATTTTCTATTGTAAAAGATATCTGTGACGCAGGTAAGCATTTCCTACAGGTCTCATTTCGTTATATCCTCCCATATTTCAAGTGCATTAATGATTTCGTCTGTTTTATTACCACTTCGGTTTAAGTCTGATGTGCTTAGATACGCTTTCCTAGTTCTACCAAACATACTCAGATATTTTATGATGTTGTTTAATTATGCTTACAAATTCTAAACCAATTCAAAGGTTTTATTAACCCCAAGTGAGACAAAAATGTATTTTCAATCCCGAATGAAATGTGTATGAGAAACTTTTTAATCTGGATGTTTTCTTCCAAGCTTGTGACGGTGATGCGTTTTTTCACATACATTGTTTCACCACTATTTTAAATTTATAATGAATAACTACTGAAAGTAGTTAATATTTAATAAATTAAAGGTTAATATATAATAAATCATTAGCCAAAAAACTTTATAGCTATACATTTCCATCTGCAATATCCATCTCAAAATAAGCAAAACTCCTTTTGCATGAAATGACTGATTTAATATATCCAGGAGTCTTTTGGTAAACTCGTGCGTTAAACAGTGATTCTTCTTTCAATAGGGGGCAGTGGTTACTCTTGATTCTGTGCACAGGTGGGTAAAATGAGCTGCATCAAAAACAAAAGTTTGACATGATTATTTGAGACACTATTCAAACTACATCCTATTGTGTGTTTTCCATTCGCCCTGAGTGCATTTGAATGCAGGATAACTCATTTTGCTTTTCTGAATAAAGAGCAAACGACTGACGTCACCCTGCGGATTTCTGGCTGACATATGAAGCTATGGCCCCTCTGCTGCACAGCATAATATACTGTAGCATTTACCATATATTATTAAGCACAGTTTATCCCCATAAAATATGTATAACTGTAGTAACATACATGGATATTTTGTATATTACTGTATTTTTAAACATTGCTGAATTTTGACTTGACATTTTTATCTGAAGCATCTTGCAGTCACCAACTCACTGTGACAGAGGGGGGGTTGCTGCAAGGGGGTATTTTTGGGGAGGGGGGGGGGGTTTATGATTATTCAGGGGGTTTGTTTTGTCCAGTTTTGATTGTTGGGGGGGGTCACTACATCCCACCTTATAATTTACTGGCATGGCTTCCTATGCCTTCGTGATCCTAGGAGCAGGGCCGTAAATCCCTCCCCCCCCCTCCCCCCCCCCCCCCCCCCCCCCCCCAAACACCCCCACACACAACAACCAAAAAAAAA
>JAODKE010000053.1:417044-428580 GCA_026779605.1 Mormyrus hasselquistii
CCCACCTAGAATATTGTGTGCAGGTTTGGTCACCATACCTTAAGAAGGACATTGCTGCCTTAGAAAAGGTGCAACAGGGCTACGAGAATGATTCCTGGTCTGACATGAATGTCTTATGAGGAGAGGTGAGTTGAGCTGAATCTGTACTAAGGGGGGACATGATCCAGGTCTATAAGATTCTAACAGAGCTTGATGGGCTGAATGGCTTGTAAATTTCTTATGTTCTTATGTAACAACAAATGGACGTGTTACAATTTTTCTGTGCACAAGATTTGAAGCTAAGATTTTTGTGTTGTTGGCGTAATACTCTTTTCCTTCCATTTTGAGAACTATATATTAGATTGTAAAACATGATTCTTATGTTATTTTTCAAACTTAAAGGGGTCAAATTTGCTATTAAGTAGAATTACAGGTAAAGGTGTCATGCACCTGGCAGATGTATCAGTTTCAAACTGCTGGGCGTTTGGCTGTTGTGTCACAAAGAACTGACTGTGATGTCAGCCTGCAGAAAGCAGAGATTGTGTGACCAGTTGTTGCCACGGTAGCCAGTTGTTCATCCTCCAAAATCCGGGTGCAATAGAGCCATATAGACCACTGGTGATACAATCATAGGCTCAATGAGTCCCAGTTACATTATAGCATTTATATGCACTGGAGAAAAAAAGCCCTCATTAGACAACATGAAACAGATATTAATATAGTAAACTTCCCATTAGCAGAACAGAACATACAGTGAATATTCCCTGCCTGTTGTCCTGAAAGCTGCGCCGTTCGCCAGCACTTTGTCATTTCTATATGAATACAGATGCTTTGTGTCTCCAGCCGATAGTGTGATCAGTTGCATAGATTTTCTAGTTTGGTGGAATCAGCACTGTTGACAGGTGCCAAAGTGACGTAGATGGAAAGCCCCCTGTCCACAGGTTTAGAGAACATGAGCCATCGTCATCAGTGTCACCTGCTGAAAGATGCGGCTTTTGTTTCCGTGGCCAGAAGCAAGAGGTGTGCAGAAGGCAGAGGCAGCCTGTCCTATCAGCCACAAAGGCCATTGATCGGGTGCTTTTTCATGGGGGGGCAATAGAACAAGTGAGGAGAATCAGAATACTTCTAGTTGCATTTTGTGACATCACAATCATTTACACTAGTTTTCATGTTTCAGTACTTTTTTTGTGAAACAGACACCAGCAGATACTCTGTGCTACTGAGATGTTTTTAATGTAAATTAATTGATGGAATTACAGTTTCTGCTGCTCTTTGGCTCAGGGGAATCTCGCCTAGGACTTCAGAAGACCCAGGGTCAGCTCTGACAGAGGAGGAATCTCATAGCGGATGGGGGCAGTGCAGGGAGGGGGCTTGGTAGAATGTGCCAGCTCAGGGAGGGGGTGTTCTCCGCAAATTGTTGTGGATTTTGCATTATATATATTATATGTTATCACAAGGGGGACTTGGTCAATTTTGCTGGCTGGGGGGGTTACGAGGTCAATTGTACATAATGAATGCCTGCCTTAATGAATTCGAATTTCGAGAAGAAATCTGTTGTATGTTAAAGTATAAAAACAACGTAAGTAGCTGTGATACTGTGGCTGGTTTGTTCTGTCAGGATGCGTAACTTTCTCATGTATATGGATTACTGCTTATGAACTATACAGGTATTGCTTACAAAGACTGTTTTTTTTTTTTTTTAAAAAAAAAAAAAAAAACTTATTAATACAATGTATGATTGATGGCGAGTGGTGAACTAGGAAAGACGGCCTATTCTTACCCAGAGAACAATCTCCATAGCCGTTTTCAAAGCAAACACTTGATCAAAACCATAATTATATAATTACGTACATGTAACAGTATAATCTTATGCAATTAAAAGATTTATTTCAAAAGCATGTTGGGGTAATGAAAGACTAATCTTGCTCGGTATCTTGTTGAGTGTAATATATTTGTTAGGTTTTAGTAAGTATAATATGATGTTATTATATTATACAAGGTATTACTCTGCAGGGCCGCCTCGAGCTGTGGCGTCATGGGCACACCATGGTAACGGTCACGTGGCTTCGCAGCCGTTTCCAAGATGGCCGCCGACAACCTGCCTGGCGAGTTCGATGTTGTGGTACTTGGGACGGGTAAGAAAACTGCCACTGCGTCGATCGGCTTGTTTCGACCGTATAGCGTGCTTTATTTCGTCAAGACAAAGCCAAAGTGGAGGGTGAATTTAAAAAATGGGACCGTTTTGTTCGCCCCCGGCCGCTTGGCCGTAGACGCTATGCTAGTGACTATGCAGTTGTTTATAGAGATCCTGGCTGTTGGGTGGGCTGTGATTTACCCCGTTTTGCCCATATTGTTAGTCTTTGCCTGCTGTTTGGTCCAATTGAACTCCACACGGCTTGTTTGCAGTCGCTGTTCTTTCAGCACGATACTCTTGTCAACAAGCCCGAATGACAATCTAGCCATCTAGGCGCTGTGCTGTCGTGGTTCCTTATGTACGTATGCAGGCTGTATTATCCACACGTCTTTGTAAAACAGAGACTTGTCTTTAAAAGGTCTCCGGTCGGTTGCTGACACGCGTCTCACGCCGCACCTCTCTGGCATGGGTTGAGTCTGCACTTGTGACCCAGACTTCCGCAACCAGCATCGCACCATAATCTCGGCGATCAGGCTGGATACTCAGACTCGGCCCACTCCTCGGAGCGCTGGCATTACAGTGATCACCACATTGTGCGTTATATTCTAACCCATTCAGTATTTCATTAGATTTTCGTCCATATGTCGGTCCAAATGCCAGTTCATTTTTCTCCAAGTAGAAATGCTTATCATTTGTAACTGAACTGGGAGGTATTTTACAGTTACCCTTGCCTTTCCTTATTTTATGGACACTAATTTTACTTCGGTTCTAGCTTTAGTTATATTCTGTGATCAATAACAGTGCTATCAATCAGTCAGTCTCTCCCTGTCAGCCCCATCTTAGAAGGGTTCTCAGTGTCAGCCTGGCTGAGCAACAGTCTGTTACCATCGGGGTTAATAACGTTTGTCAGGCGATCATAGCGCACACGTGAGACTTTTCTGCTCCGTGTTTATTCCACTAAATACCGGAATCGCCTCCAGGACTTTCTTCTGCTGGGTGTGTCTTGCAAAATTGAAAGACCGCGTCACGCATGAGATATTCAACATTCTAAATAAATGTTCACACAATTTTGTATGTTTGCATTGTTTTGCAAACTTTTTTGTTTTGCAAATCTGGCGACAGGTGTGCGAAAATTTGAGACTATGCATTTACAAACGAGCTTGTTTTTCTGGAGAGACAGTTTACAGCTGCCATTTGCGCACAAATAAAACATTTTAAGTGCCCAAATATTTTGGTTTCTATGCGGTTCACATCTGGCCGGCGTTAATGACTCACACATCAATTTCTGTTACCGTGGTCCGAAAGGCTCACTTAAACGGCGCTCTTTGAAGTCTGCATTCCCCTGACGTGTGCTGCTGTAAAGCGCTCGCTAACGCCGCATTTCTCTCTCTTTTTTGCTGTAGGGCAAAGTCGTTAGTCTCAAAGTCAAAAATAAACCATAACGTTAATCCTGCAAGGTTCCCTCTACCGCTCGCCTTAAAGGTGGTTGTTTAACAAGCTCTGCAGTTTGATTCCACTGCTATTCATTTAGGACATGTGTGGACCTTCCCTATCCCCACTGCAGCGTAATTAAAATAATGTTCACGTTTATGGAAATGAAATGTAGCAGGTTGCTTTTGCCATGTTCCTCCTCTCCCCTTTTTCAAATTTTGCCGTGGCAGAGAGCCTCTGGTTCAAGGTGACTATGCACTGGCCTGATTCTCAGTAGAGAAAGCAGGCCAGCGTAGACGGGACTTCTCCCTAGTGCTGCGCGTTGCTCTCTGGAAGGGGGACAGAATGTGTTATTGCCTTTGCTATAAGGGACGTTTTCTCGTCCGTGATTGATAGTGCGCAAACGAGCGCCTCCTTCCTGCTTCTGGCCCCGCTCGCGCCCGGCGCTATTATCGGCCAATCCCCTGGTTGCGCGTGACTCGCCGGTGCCGGCCGCCCGCGCACCCTCGCGCGCTCTCGCTCGCTCGCCCACCCGCCCGCTATATTTCGTCCGGACCGCTTTCTGTGTCAAGGTTTGTCAAACAAGGCGGCGCGCCTGCTCTCCAGCTTTTCCCGCTCGCCGGCTATCGGCGCGAACAGCAAACGCAGACAGCGAACAGTTGTTTATGAATATTGTGGGCCCTAATGGTATCTCCCCTCCATCTGTCGGGCCGTGACCTGCGTTAGGGAGGCGGGGGCAGGACGGTCGCGCCCTGTCAAACCCCATCCGGACGCCCCTTGGAAGCTCACCGGGGGGTAGGTGGTGAGGGTGTCTGGCAGGGGACCTCGGATCCATGTGACTAATTTTAATGGCATCTGTAGGTGGTCAGGCGGAGAGATATTTGAAAGTTATTTAAAGGGCTCCGCTAACGATTTGGGTGACGGCTGGAATGCTACTAAGCACCGCTAATGTCCTTCCTTTATTACGTGCGGCGTTGCCCTTTGTCGGGCTGTGGAGCCCCGTAACCGCCGCCTTAAAACTGCGACGGTTTGCTCATTATTTTTAATAGCGAAAATTCGGCACAGGTACAAACAGCATCGTCCCTCAGAACTGCTAAATCAGAATCGTCTTTGTAATTTTGTAATATTTGCCGTTTCAGAATTGTGGAATTTACCAGAACCTGGAAAGAAACATGGATAGCAGCCCTGGTCCGCTTTGTGTGGGTGTTGTATCGAACCACCGTAGGTGGCGCTATAATGGAAAGGAATGAACAGTTTTTCTGTACATGATGTGAAAATTGGTTTAAAATTGTTACTCACGGACTTTATTTCCTAACGTCTCTGTCATGACCGAAGCCAGCTAAGCACCAGTGATATTGCACTTTCTAATTCAGAAATACTCATAGACTTGCAGTTATTGCGTTTGGTGCATACATTTCTCATCCCTTTATTATATTACAGCTATATACAATATAGCTTAAAATATAAAATATTTTGATCATTTATTATCATAATGATTACAAGCGTTTAAGGGTTAGCGGCAAGGATGTTAATATTCCTAACTGATATTATTTTATTTCTCATTGATTGGTCTATGAAGCTAGCATCACTGTGACATGTACTGCTGTCACGCCCAAGTGCAGAAAGCCAGCCTGCCCGGCATATGGCTCTGGCTTTGCTGTTATTCTCTCGCTGAGTCTTATTGGCACTCATAGCTAGAGTCAGTCCTGTGAGTATTTGGGGAAAGTGGCCCTCTGTCAAACGTCATTTCTGCTGTAGATGTGAACAGGTCTGGGTTAACTGTGCTTCGCTCGTAATAGTGCTTTAGCTGACCCACGGCCGGGTGGCCAAAGCTCTTGGGTGGTTGGGTGGGATTATTTTTTGCCATATATGTTGTTTATTTTCATGGAGAAAAGTGTTGACTTTAACACAGTCTACACTTTTTTGTTACAGTTTTACTGGGATTCACTACACTTGTATGCAGCTGTACGCATCACCAGCAGCAGTACTGGTGAAAGCATCGTGCTCCAGCGTACAACAGCTTTCGCTCCCTTGTTGGTCTTTAGGTCCCATGTTCTCTGATGAAATTGAAAAATCCCAGTTCAGACATTGGCTTTTCAGATGGAAGCGGGCCTCTGGTTTATCCAGAAGGGATTATCTTTTGAAGGTCACGATGATCCAGAGCCTCGTCCAGTGATGAGGGATCTCCTGACAGTGAGTCTCTAAGGAGAGACTCAGTCACTGTGTCACCTGAGCAAAGCGGTGCTATGGAAGGAGACCGGGTGAACACTATGAGGGCAAAGGCGTAACGAGGGCCGGAGCAGAGCCTGGAAGCCCCGAAGACGCAGAAACGAGGAGCGACGTGCTTGAAACCGCCGCCTTCTGATCCACCCTGTGCTGCTGCCGCACGGGGCCACGGTATCTGACGCCGTCTGAAGGTTTTCTGTTGACTTTCATGTGCACCAGTCACGAAAAAAGACAGCTGTAGTTCGCACACACAGGATGGGTCTAGAGACGCCATTTCACGCGAATAGGGAGAAACAGGAGCGTGACGGGAAGCAAACAAAGGACCCTGGGCATCGAACCCGCGGCCTTAGAAGCGTGAGGCCACTGTCCCTCCGACTTTGGGTGGTTTGTCCTGTAAGGAATTCATCCAGTCCTTGCAGGCTGACCAGTGAGCAATGGCAGTTGCTTGGGAGTCACTCAGTAAAAGGGCCCTTTGTTGTTCAGCAGGAGAAACGTCACCAAGGGAATGTTTAGGCCGTTTAGATCGTTTCCCGTTCAGCGGAAAGCCAGTGAGTCCCCAAAACGCTAGCGCCCGTTGGGCTTCAGAAGCTGTCTATAGCTGCTCATATTTGGAGAGCATGAGGGTGCTGGGGGGTGGACTAGTGCCCCCCCGGCAGCAGCGTCGCGGGTGAGCGGTAAGCGCTCTTTGCACGTGGGGATCACGGTGCCACACATAGCCTTCGTTAACATTCGCCCTTGGTTTCTTTCTTTTGTGGGCCTTGGGGCGGCAGCGGGGAGAGTTAACGTTGGTGCTCCTCCTCCTGCTGTGCGGGTACAGGGAAGTCAAGGCCCCCCCGTCATCGTAAATGGATCAGCCCCCGGGCTGGGAACGGCTGCTGCTGTCAGGGACACAGGCGGATGGTACCGTAATATAGGGGGACATGGGTGAGGAGCCGGGTTATGCGGTTATGCGCTCGCCGCTGTGTGTTTTATTAAGACTTCTTTTAATGCTGCTTTATCGCAGCCCGGCACGCTAAATCTGCCCGCCATCCTGTATTTATGGAAGCCCCTTTGATTTACGGGCGCCTTTTAATTACCAGCAGAGACATGTCCCTCTAGCAGCAGCAGCGCCGTTTCATGCTAATCTGACAGCGAGGAATGGGGGGGGGGGTCTATCGCGAGGTCGCCGCCGGCCGCAGGGTCCCTGCCCGTCATCTGCGAGTCACGGTCGTTCGCACAGAACCAACCCATCTCGCATCCGGCCATCTCTACCCCTGAATATCACCACATGGCATGTCGGCACCGTAAAAGCTCTGAGTCTGGCATGCGCACGTCGACGTGTTTCAGGGCGACTGGGTGGGTGGGCAGGCGGGAGGGACCTTGAGCAGCTGGAATGTCTCCCGTCTGTCCTGGGGGGTGGGGGTCAGAGCTTGAGGTGTGGCCAGCTGCCTCCCTGACGGCCGGCCGAGGTGCACGGAGCCCCCTGGGGTAGCACACACCGCCGCACACACTTATCGCAGCCGTCAATCTGCCACTGTTACGGCACGGTGTTTAGAGAAGTCACGGAGAGGCCGGCCCAGCGGGATGGAGCCCCTCGCTCGCCTTGAACGGCTTGGCCAGCCACACTCTCGATGTTACCATTTCGACGGCGTGAGATGCTGTACACCCGCTGAGGGGAAATGGTACCCATTATCGGCAAATTATGGCCGTCAGCCCCCCAGCCCTTGCCGAGGATGTGGCTCCCCGGGCGAGGGGAAGGGGGCGCTATTGGCGCAGTCCCAGGGCAGCCGTGATTGAGATGGCCAATTAGCCCGCCTGGGTGCTGCTCGCTGCCGCGCTGGCTTTAATGGCATGGCCGTAAAATGCAGGACATCTAACAGGGACGTCTTTGCTATTGTGTTAATGCAACGATCCATCTCCTGGGCTGCCGGATTAAATGGATTCCATTAGTAGTTATTGGATCACGAGCCTCGATGGCCTCCTGCCCCTCGTGCTGGATCTCCCGACATCTGAGGTCTGGCAGAGGAGCTGAAGTGGGTCGTCGGGGGTCCGGTTCGGGGCCCGTCCTGTTGACCTGGGGGTCAGATATCGGTGTGCATCTACCTGAATGTGGAGAGATCGTTCTGTGTTTGGCAAACGGGTTTTAAACAGGAAATGCGTCGCAGTATGTGGTGGCTGCAGGTTGGTTAAAGAAGGGATGTCGCCCAGCCAGGTTTTATCTTTTAATAAGGTAGTAATAATAATAATAATAATAAATGGATGTATGAATAATGAAGCGGCTGCTGTGGAATAGCTGAGGATCAGCTGGAGCTCCACTGGGCATGCTCAGTGGTCAGCCCTCGTTACCGCGACAGCCGCGCAGGAAGGAAGGCTCACGTCCCCACGCAGGCACGACCGAAGCGCCTTCCCCGCCGGAGGCCTGTGTGTGCCCACCCCCGCGGCCCCCCCCCTCGGTATATGCTGTCCGAGCGCTATCGGCCTGGCTATAAATAACGTGCGAAATGACTTTGAAGGTAGAGAGATAGAATCCATTTTGGAATGTTCCCTGAAATGAAGAGTGATTTATGATTTCATACAATTCCTGCTGAAAGCATTTTGGTCTTTGCCCGCTCATCAAAGTCCTGCCTGGCCAATCTATTATTTATCGCGGAGCATGTCTGTGCTGCTCCGCACCTTTATGGCAGCTAATGTTTGTCTTTAGCAAACATGATGTGGAAAAATCAATAGCAGATACGATAAATGGCATTAAAAGAGTGGTGCAGGGCGTATTTACCTTTTTAAAAACATCTTCTAGATCGTCTGCATGGAGAAATACGGGCCAGAGTCGTTTCCACCAGGGACTTAATTGAGACAGAGCCGAGTTACAGCCAGTCAATTATTAATAAAAGTTTTTTTTTTCTTCAGCGCTGCCCCAGGTGGAAGGTTGAAATGGTGTCTCCCCGCGGTGTGTGTCAGAGCCTACCCATCAGCCAGCTTGGGCTGTGGGCCGAGGGCTTCCCTGTCCCGCACGTCTCTATCTGCAGCACACGGACACTTACCCAGGCTAAACAGCCCCCTTCTCTCTTATAAAATTGTGACGTGCATGTATATTTTTTTATGGCCAGTGTGCTGGTTCATGCTGAAGAACCAACACGGTCTGAATCTGGGTCCATTTATCCAGGCCTGTGTACCGCAACTGAAGCCAGTACCAGGTTATAGTTAGCTGGTTATTGTTGATCCAGAAAGGGTCGGGTTGTTGATATGTGGAGCAGACTGGTTCCTTTAATGGATTAACCAACACTGCCAAGCGTCGTCTGTTGAAGATACTGGTATCTGTCACATTCTGAATCCCTTAATGAACACAGAAAGTGTAAAGTATCTGTAAGTTATGGTGTGGATCCAAAATGTATCGAGAAGAAACTCGTAGCAATGTGTTGGTGCCCAGCTAGTTATAGGGAAACCTGCTAATTATTAATGCTAGTTAGGCTAAATTCAGGCGGTCACTGCGAGTGACTTGCCCCATTACCCATGGCGCAGTAGGGGGCGCTATTAGCAGCTTCTACCCGGCCGGGCGTCCTCTCTCCAGGAGGATGAAGACGTGACAGGCGGATGAGAATAAATCACTTTTCCATTGAGTTTCTGAGATGGAAACGCGCAAGGCCAGATGAGGGGGAAGAGGGATGGAGACACACTTCTGCCTCCATATTACCGCTGCTCTCAATGACATCCCCGCCGCAGCCTTTCTATCTTCTCCCCCCGGTTTGTGGTGTCTTCTCCTTCACGGAATCCTTGCGGGTCCTCGGTGGCAAGCAGGCTGGTCTGTACAGGCATGCGGGAGGCGGCTCTGACGTCCCTCCCGCATCCATGAGGCGCCTTTAAGTTCGGGCAGAGATGCGGGGAGACAGAAGCAGCTCTCCATCTGCCTCGTATCAGTCTGAGGAGCCGCCATCGACCCCCCCCCTCACGGCCTGCCGCGGCGCATTCCGCCGCCAGCT
This sequence comes from Mormyrus hasselquistii, assembly GCA_026779605.1. Lineage (NCBI taxonomy): Eukaryota > Metazoa > Chordata > Actinopteri > Osteoglossiformes > Mormyridae > Mormyrus > Mormyrus hasselquistii. The sequence goes on from JAODKE010000053.1 coordinate 426,768, forward strand.
TCGATCTGCCTCCGTGGAGGCCTAAGTGTTTCTTTCCGGACATTTCACTCGCAATTTAAGGAAAGTGCCGGTCTGCCTCCCAAAGACATCACCGGTGTCTGATTGTGCAAACGCGGCGGGCTGAGCGCAGGCTGCCGGCGGGCCCCTTCTCTGATTGGATTAGCCGTCTGCATTCAGGCGCGCAGCACCGCCGCCCGGCCGCCGCCTAACAATGCCACCTGTCTCTGCCCATCGCAGGCCTGACCGAGTCCGTCATCGCAGCCGCCTGCTCTCGCGTGGGACAGCGGGTCCTGCACGTTGACAGGTACAGGGGGGCCGTCGTGGGCCGCAAAGCAGCGGAGCGCATCCGGCGTGGGACGGCGAGTCCCAGGGGGTGGGGGGGGGGGTCTGTCCCGCTACAGGGATTTCGGTCTACTTACCTCACTGATCACTCCTGTTTGTGATGTGTAACCGACACACACACCTGCACATGTTACATATGTAATATGTATGCTCTGCAGCACACACGCCTACATTTACGCTATGTATGTATCATATACTGTCTGTAGCACACATGCCTGCGTGTTCCGTATGTAATATGCTGTATAGTGGGCACGCACCAACACTCACGGTATGTATTTAATATGTATGCTGTGTAGCAAGTGTACCTCTCCATGCATGTTACATATATAATACTAATCGAGCTCTTCCTGCAGGAGAAGCTACTATGCTGGAAACTGGGCCAGTTTCACGTTTAATGGGCTGCTGTCCTGGATGGAGGAGTACAAGGTGAGGTCCGTCGCCGCAAAATGGAATAACTTACAGCTGATCAGAATGTAATTGCCTGCCTCTGATTGCTGAAGTTATTTATTATGCATCCTGTAATGGATGCAATATTAGTTAGATGCAGGCCCGTTTGCACCTCCTCTTGCTAAAAGCTCTTCTGTCTTACAGCAGGGGGGGCAGAGCTCCGCAGAGGAGGCGACAGACTGGGGGGACAAGCTGGAGGAGGGCGAGGAGGCCCTGGTGCTGACCCCGGTGGACACGTCCATCACCAACCTGGAAGTGTTCTGCTACGCCAGGTGCTGGACTGCAGAGGGCAGCACTGCCTTCAGGCTCTGAGAGTCTGGCACAATTGTTACTATGAGCAGGGACACCCTGCAAAGGATGCCAGCCATCCTTTTTAAAGAGTATTATAGAGTATTAAAGAGTATATTCAGTTTCGCAGTAAATGTAAAAGTATTGCACGTCAGCGGTGTCCTTAAGACAATACGGCACATGCTAATAAGCAGTGATGGGCAGAGGGAATGCGGAGACGTGGGCGGCTGTGGCAGCCACGCCGATCTGCTGCTCTTCACACTGAGCAGGGCAGGAAGCGACCGGGCTGGGTGTGGCCTCCCGCTCTCAGCGCGTGTGGGTGATGGCTCTGCCTTCAAAGCCCTGTTATTCTGATTGTGACCGATGTTGCCATCGGGCCCTGCGATGTGGTCTGGGAGGTCCCGCCCGTTCGCCCCTTTCACCCCCCCCCACCCCCCACCCAGCCGCTGCAAGTGATGCCTCACCTGACAGTGGAGACGTCACCGTGATTGATGCTCTCACTCCACTGCGACAAAAAAATTAAGTAGGAAATTTTGCTGTAAGCAGCGCCATATTGCAAATCATAAATTATGTTCGGAACTGTAATTAAAAAACAAGACACCCCCCCCCCCCCCCCCCCAAACCACAAACCCAAAAAAACCCCAATAAAAAAAAAGAGAGAGATATTGGACCGTCCCCCCCCCCCCCCCCCCCCCCCCCCCACCGGGGGCTTGCTGTGTACGCGCAGTGAGAGCGG
>JAODKE010000053.1:454676-469355 GCA_026779605.1 Mormyrus hasselquistii
CAGTTATACAAGTTAAACTGATTGGCCTATAGTTAGACAAATTACTTCTATCCCCTTTTTTTAAAATGGGCGTTATGTTGGCATGCTTCCAATCAGTAGGTACCACACCTTCAGATAAGGATTTCCTGAATTAATCCACAGTATACAAGATAGTGTAACTTCTGCACACCAGTCAGCTATAATAATATTGTGTTGGTCCCATTCGTGCTGCCAGACCAGCTGTGAAGGTGTCCTGTGGTATCTGGACTCCATAAGACCTCTGTAGGTGTCCTGCAGTATCTGGCACCAAGACGTTAGCAGCAGATCCTTCAAGTCCTGTTAGTGTTGAGGTGGGGCCTCCATGGATCTGGCACATCCCACGGACTCTCCATCGGATTGCAATCTGGGGGATTTGTGGACCAAGTCGACACCCTGAGCACAGGCTCTCTGACTGGTCTGCAGCTCTGCAGCCCCGTACACAGCGAGCCATGGCCATTGTCAGTTGCTTGCCTATTTTTCCAACTCAACTTCTAACACAACAACTGACTGTTCACTTGCTTTATATATAATGGCACCCATGACGGGCGCCATTGTAACGAGATAATCATTGTTATGGTTGATCGGTGTATATGCTGTGTCATTTCAAAGGACCACGTTATTTACCGCGATAACGAACTGGGCATTTAAGAGGGTGAAATAATTCAGTGCTGTAACACGATTCCAGCATGTCAGCGGCCGTCACCTTCTGGCTGCAGTACGTCATAGTCATTCTTCAGTTTGCGCGCACTGAGCGCCATCTGGTGAAATTGTTAAAAAAGTGCACCCCGAAAATCATTTAAAATTCCCCAGGAAAGAAAAATAACGTTGATTTATAATTTCTCAAGAAAAGGGTAGTAGCCCAAAACAGACAGAATAAATAATTACAAAATAATATATGACACTGCCGTGAACATCTGCGCCCCAGGCAGTCTGAGTGCGACACAGTGAACTCGGCCGCCTGCTAATATATTATTACACCCGCTGTTAACCAAACAAATGCCTTATCTAAGCAAGCATATTTCATGTTGGCAAATTTTGAACGAAATATAGGCCAGTTCGCTCATTATATATATGCAGCAACGATGCAAGAAATACGAAGTAGAACGATGCCACAAGATCGGCATACGTCTGTACACTGCTGGAGTGACGTTAGAAAAGACATTAACTTGCTTTGTTACTTTACCTCGCGGCGATCCTGTGCTTATTGCGCTCGGTAAATGCATGGAAGACGATGAAGTTAAGAAATCAGCGACTACATGTTTACCTCTTACGGAGATCTTAATAATAATCGGTTTAATAATCAATTGATTGTAATTGTGCATTTACTTAACTGTTAATGCAGGACAAGTTAAGTTATACTTGCATGTTTAAGCGTGCTACGCTAAATAACACTAAACGCTTCACACGCACGCGGACGTTTTTCTGAGCATCTGAGAGTACAGTTGCAATGGAACTAAGAAACTGCGTGGACACCTTCGCTGTTGCGGAAAGTGTTTGTGTGGTTATGTTGTGTGCTTTAATACTTTATGAGGAATAACGGCAATGTGTTTTCTTGCTTTTTTCCAACACGGCAGGAAAAAATAGCAATTCAACAGCAAAGGATGATCACCCGTTGGATGCGAAAGTGGGCCCCTGAGGGTACAATGGACAACAAACCACCTTCCCTGGGGTAAATATACACCAAAGCCCTGGGAGCGCGGCCCCGAGTCCTCGGCAGACGTGCCCCACCCCCCAAGGTCACCGACCCACCAAGGCCATACGGGTCATTTTCAAACGCTTTATTAAAAAAAAATTAAATAAAAAAATTCACCTGGTAATTATATTTGAAGTATCCTGGTCCCAGGTAGTTGTATGTTTAATGCATGAATTCATAGGATATCGACGGTAATCTGCAGCCTTGTTTTATATGGTTATAAAAACATTATAACTATTTAAAAAATCCAGTTAGCCTACGTTCATTCCCACCAACCGAGACGCTTACGAATCCTACCCGGTTGGTAGCAGAAATAGAGGATGGTCGCTTAACACGTGAAAATATTAATAGTACGAATTAAGAGAAACGACAAACCTCCCGGACGGAAGGACAATCGCTAAGAAACGTACGGCAAAAGGTTTCGGGACAAAAGGCGTCGAAGGACGCGTGACAGAGGACATATTGAAGTGTTTGCGCCGCAATATTTCATACGACAATCTATGCATTACTTCCTATAATCAATTTAATTAGTAAACCGAACGAGGATGCGCATTAATCAGCAGTAGCCTAATCACGAATCAGCGAGACATGAGAATCATTTCACGTCGCTCCGTGATATTGTCGGAATTACACGTGCAATCTGATGAACTCAGAAACATTTAAGATTTTCTTTTAAAACTTAGAAATTCGTTATTTAACGAAGGTGACTTAAAAAGGAGGGCATCTGGAGGAAAGCGGAGCGAGGAGTCGCTTTCTCTCCTCCACCGCCTCCAGTAGGCAGCTCCTTCTCATTTAAGCCCTCCAGCGCAAACGAGTTATTTACGGCCGGGTGAGTATTAGAGAAAGACGCCAAACTGCGCCCATGCCGCCGCACGGGCTGTTTCATCAGTTAGATATATGCCAGCAAGGCATAAATCTGGTCATTCACATGCATTTCCAATAAGCGCGTGTCAGGTTCGGGGCGGATGATCTGGAGCCGGTCCCGAGGCGTTCAGCGCTGCAGCCATCGGACCCCCGACTCTGCTGCTCTGTGACTTAGGGAGGGGGACAAGGCCGGGCACATGGCTGGATTATCACTCCGCCCCGCTTAACTGCCGTAACCCACACACGCTGTAGTTAATAAAGATCTAATTAATACAAACAGCTACAGCGGCCAGCAGCGTTTAAATCAATATGTGTAGCCATGCAAGAATTTTATGGGGTATCAGGACGCACACGAACGTAGCTCCAGTACAGAGAGACTGCGTGTTAGGGGCAGTGCATGGTCGTGCATTAGCAGCTTTTACCACTGTCTAAAAGCATAACGTGGCCCCTCTGTTTTAAACCACTGCATGTCATTCTTTGGTGAATGAAGACACGGGAATTTGCCAAAGCAGACGCGTTTAATTACCCAACTGATCCAGGAAAAATCCTAGAGGGGGCAGACCAAACGTTATTGGCTTTACATCGAGGTCAATGCTTTGGCTGTTTACAATAAACACAAACGGACTGGCCGAACAGTCGGCATTGACTACTGGGCGTGGCCTCAAACCGGATCGCTAACACCGCTTGGCACTGCCGTCTCCCCCTGTTTCTCTCCATTTAGCAGTAAACCAGCCCCTGTCTTTAATAAGGGTGAGCTGGCTGTAGATATTCAGAACTAGAACAGCACTTCAGCTTAAGAGCTTGTGGGACTCACTGTTATGAACAGACAGCTAGTTGCACTTGTGATCATGCTGGTTAGCCTCAGGATTTCCATGCCAGATCGCATCTGCTTAACCTGAACCTGAGTCTTGAGGCCAAAGGTTCACGTCACAGCCCGACTGAAAGGTTCTGATCAACTGCCAGAGGAATTGACATATTCACACACGGAGTTACAAGAAGCTTTGCAGAACACACTTCTGAGGTGACACAACCCTTCTCCTCCAGTGTTGCTTAAATGCTTTATGGCAACACAGCATAAGTGTTGCACAAATGTTCTGCTGATTGCTACACAAGAGAACAGTCAAAGAGGGGGGTGAGGGAGGGCGTCATTTGTAACACTGCCGCTCGAGGTCTCGGGAAGTGTGATACAGCATGCAGACACCAGGGGGCGCTAGAGGAGGGCTGTGTGAGAGTGTAAGTGTAGGGCGGGCGCTGAGACGTCCGCATGACACAGCTCTGGTTCTGAAAAAATCCACCAGATTTCACAACATGGCATTTGCGGCTCTCAAACCACAATGAGCTTGACTAGACCCGTTTAATCTACACGTGTGGCTGGATCATCTTATACTCCTTCCCAGGTATGTTAAAGGCAGGTATCATTTTTCCGTGATGTTTACAGAATCTTCTGGAACGTCTGTGGTTTGTGGGCGCAAAGCCACATAACATGAGAAGAACATGCGGACTCCACGCGCACCGAGTAGAGGCGGGATTCTAACCCCTCTGCGGGCAACGGCGCCAGCTACAGGCTGCCAAGTGAGAACGGGCCGACCAACACAGCGGACTGCCTGCAGCAGAACCGGGTCACCCCTAGTGAGGCAGACTGGATGGACAGCTGCTGAGGAACAGAAACAGTTCGAGCGTCAGAGGGGGGCGCTCCGGAGCAGAGCGAAGGCTGGAACCCGCGTCTGAGAGGCCAGGCCAGCAGTCTCTGGGGGATATATAAGCAGGGCATGCTGCCAGCTGCAGGCGGCGCTTTGAATTACAGCGAGGTCCAGCCATCCCATGCCCACGTGGAAAAGGGGCTGGGTTGCCAGGTGAGCCTGCTGGAATCTGCATTCAGGCACCATCATCGCAGTCCCTGATTTCCAAGTACAAAATAGCTTTGAGGCTCCTCAACTCATACACCTGGCACCACCCACCCCTCCTCCCAAAGCCACAACTCAGCCCTGAGGCCTGGCAGCCCTGGAACCTTTGTGTTAGCACAATGCTCGCTTGTGGAGGGACAAGAGCAGGTCCGAGCGACGACGGTGTGATCCAAAGACAAACCTGGACCTACAGGCTCAGCACCGGGATGCTGAACGGAACACGGAAGTACTTCCTGATTAAACCTGACACCCAAGCTGCAGTGAGCATGGCGTACGATCTGACAAAGGGGCTGGGAATTCAAACAGGCACAGAATTAGCAGCACAATGGACTGGAGTCCCTGTAGAGGCTGAGAGCTGCTACTGAATTACGTTCAGTCATATTTATGAATAATAAACCCACTTCGCCGGATTAAACGAATCTCCCATGCAGTTTATAATTAGGATCCTTTCGTGACAGATGGAAAATGACGGGACTGGGGATGGGGGCCGGGGTGCCGGTACCAGTTATGCGGTGCTTAGCACCGAAGGACGGCGTCCGTTCCCCGCGAGAGGAGGAGCGGGGGCCCCTTGCTGTCAAAGTGTGGCGTAGGAGGACGGCGGAAGCCAGAGAGAAGCCCGTTTGTGGTCCTGAGCGAGGGAACAGGAGTAGTGATGCAGAGCACGGCGCTTCCTCACCGAGTTAAAGGAGAGAAGGTGGAGAAGGTGTACCACAGCATGTAAGAGTCTGACCGGCAGGCGACGCCTCTCGCAGCACAGAGACCTGTGTCTGCACACTGACTGGGCAGGCGTGCAGACAGACGGCGTGCAGACAGACGGCGTGCAGACAGACGGCGTGCAGACAGACGGCGTGCGGGAGGGAGCTCCGTAGCCCAGACTGCCAGGTGTTTGCTGGCATGAATACCGGCGCGCGGCCATTCCAGACTGAGCACCTAGTAACCGGAGATCTGTGCGGGTCCCAATGCCCCAGCGCAGTGACGGGGACACTGTGGCCAGCAGGTCAGCCCACCCTGTGGTCTGTGCGGGTCCCAGTGCCCCAGTGCAGTGACGGGGACACAGTGCTGTAAAAATGGCACCTTCTTTAGGATGAGACAAAAAAAAAAACAAAAGAGGTCCTGACTCTCTGAGGTCATAAAGGATCCCAGGGCATCTCTTGAAAGAATAGAGCAGTACTCTGATGTCCTGAGGTCATAAAGGATCCCCAGGGCATCTCTTGAAAGAATAGAGCTGTACCCTGATGTCCTGAGGTCATAAAGGACCCCCAGGGCATCTCTTGAAAGAATAGAGCTGTACCCTGATGGCTAAACTGCCCACTGTGGCCCTATCAGATCTGGCTGCCTAATCATCCCCCATATCTAACTGGTGAATTCTTTCCTGCCCCTTCACCACCTCGGCTACTGTATGATGAGCGCACTGGTGCAGAATGGCTGTGATCACATGGGGCTTGAAGCAGCCCCCCATCGCCTCTATGAAGCGCTTTGTGTGTCTTGAAAGGCGCTATATAAATGTAGCACATTCATTCATACCCTCAAGCAAAGCACTGTTCCAGTAAACATTAAGCAGAGTTGTTCCAATAAAACTCCCAATTGAATAAATGTCAGGTTCACACTGTGATCCTGTCTTCTAGCTTCATCTTGCCCTCCACAGGTGAGAGTAAACTCAGCGGCAGAAGGGCAGCCCCCCCCCAGCGGCAGGTTAAGGGCCCTCAAACGCGCTGAGGTTGGGCTTGAACCACCAACCTTGTGATCACTGACACAGACTTTAGCCCACTGAGCCACGCAGGGTTAGAAATGGACCCACGGCTTTCAGGGCCTCCCCCTGTGGCAGTGCTGGGCCCACCGCCCCAGTGCCGTGACCCCCCAGCTCAGCAAAATGCCTACGATTCTTTATCCAAAACGGTGCGCAGTCATTTTTTAAGAAGAGCATCAGTAACGGCCTCCCCTTCTTTGTATGTCATCTAAATACACATTTAAAAAAAGCCAGTAAATATCGCTGCTGAAAGGGACAGTTGGCCGGCTTGCCGCGCATTTCACCGCCTTCCATCCCCACGCCCCACCCTTACTGCACACGGGCGGCTCCAGCGGCTCCCAAGCAGCCAAAGCGCTACGAGTATTATGGCTAATGGCTTGGCAATCTTGGTCAGACTCAGTGACTGGCCTCCCCGGACCCACACAGGTCCTGTAGGCTCCGCATCTCAGTCTGGGGAGCTGGCAGCTTCCATGACAGAGACCCAGGCTATTCCTACTACTGACTACCACCAGGTGTGATACCATCTCCGCAGGCAGCCCAGAGATAACTGGGACGAGGCTCTTCTCCAGTTAAGCGCTCGAGAATAAGGGTCCATCCACCAGCATAGGTCCGCTGCAGACAGCAAGGCCGAGATCTGCAGACGGTTACACTGGGGGCTACAGCCCCCGCAGAACCTTCCAGAGAGCCGGATCTCAGAAAATGGCGCACCCATGACCCTGCTGCAGGTCACCATGGATGTCGTTCAGACACCTCAAGGCAAGACCTAGAACTTTCCATTTTACAGTCAAAGTGGAAGGATCATAAAAACAAAGTAAAAAAAAAAAAAAAAAAAAAAAAAAAAAGGATCAAACAGGCCGGAGACAGCAGCAGGAATGTTCCAGACCAGCTGCTGCTCCCACAGGCAGAATGAGCCTGCGGATGGACCCGAGACGGGGCTGTCCAGCCTCGATCAGCGACGACGGCTCCTCTGAAGAGGCCCAGAACACCGTGGTACCAACAGGGGCTGCAGAAGGGAAGCTGCCAAGCTGTCTGTCACAGTCAGGAGGCAGCAGATACTGCGAATGCCGCAGAAAGCAGAGGAACAGGGCAGCATGTCAAGGTGCGTTCAGCTGTAGGGAAGAAATGCACTCACACTACCAAAGCAGAGGGATGTGCAGTATTACAGAGGCACTCACACTACCAAAGCAGAGGGATGTGCAGTATCACAGAGGCACTCACACTACCAAAGCAGAGGGATGTGCAGTATTACAGAGGCACTCACACTACAGGTTACAGAGGTGAGGCAGCTATGGACACAAACACGTAAAACCTCAAAGCATCAAACTCCATTCAGAGATTAGAGAAAAAAAACACACACAAAACAAAATAATCTTAAAGCGTTTATTGTATAACCCGAACCAAAATTAGTTTCAGATGAGATCCATGAGATTAGTGAGTCTACAAGATACACGCTTAACAGCTCTGCGATAAAACCAAACGCAACCTCCATTGCAATTCCCATAAAGCTGAGATTAAGGATATTTACAAAATCTTGTCGGTTTGTGGTACAGAAATATAAAAATATCTTATATCCAAACATTATTGCTTTCAAAAATTGCCTGGCAGCATTTATTACAATTTAAAGCATTTAAAGATCTTATGACTATTAGAAGAAAATAAAGAACTTCAGTACGATTCTTTAAGCTGGCCGTATACTTCAGACGAAATCGACGTCGTTTTGGCAATACGGCGTTGCGCGACACGTAATCACCGTGGCGATCACAGTTTCGGAACACCGCATGTGCAGGGTCCCCGAGGGGAACTTTTCCCGTTTGCTCTCAGCCCACCCACCACCCTCGATCGGCTGACACAAATATGCCCCCATGGGGTCGGTCAGCAGGATTAAATAAGCAGTTTCTGGCACGCTCCGCCCTTCATAAGGTGTAAATTAATGCGTGTGTTTGTGCATTTAGGTAAATAGTAGATGCCGTGACTGTTTAACGGCTTGCCGTGGAATGTTTCTCGTCGGCGTGTAACCATGGTAACCATGGGCATCATGTAAATCGCCACCTTCCTCTTCTGTGCCGCTAGTGACGTTAACCGAAAGTGGCTGTTAATACAAGAGAGCAACTTCGGTTGTAAAAGACATCTCCGTTATTGAAATGACTCCCGCACTCGCTGCAGTGTGTTTATTTGCGCTCTGCTGCATCAAAAACATTCGGCGTCCTCCGGGTCCGTGGCGTGACACAGAACGAACAAGGCAGCGACAGACTGTTCGATTTCGTTTTGTCCGGACCTCGTTTTAAGTATACAGCCACCTTGAGTTTTAGGCACCATTGGATATTCAGTTGGCATCTCTCCTCCCTGCCACTAGGGTCAACGCCAGAACTGCGATGGCATTTGTCATAGAGAGCTGGGCCTGAATTAATCGGAGAGCTTGGCAGATCGATTGCTCCAAAGACCACAAATGTTCAAAAAGAAGAATTCCCAATAAAATGTATATATGACATCTGCTTCTAGCACAGAAATTAGTTCCTATTAACTACCAAAATATTTTGGAGCAAAATAAAAAGAAAAAAATTCTGGTACCTGGGGGTCGAGGCGGCCGCTGCTACTGGCCAAAAAGACACTTTTCCCTTCTTGAGGTTTACTACTACAAAAATTACACCTAGGTGGAAAAAATCCTTAAAAGCATGAGATACTCGCCCATCCTCTCTGAAGGTCAAAGTGTAAAGTGCGTCGCCGATTCGGGCGTCTCCAACTGCCACGGTGGATGAAAAGTCCCGTCTGCCGGCGCTGGGATTTAAAAAGGCCTCGGTAATTTGAGCTGAATTTTGAGAACCTCTCCACAGTTCAGAGAATAAGTAAGACCCCACCCCTCCCCTTGCGAGGCCTCCTCTGGAGGCAAGGGGGGGTGGGGCACACACACCAATAGGTACTTAACGCATCAAAGGATGATAGTCGTCCGCTATTCTCAGGCTAGAGATCAGATCGCTTTCGTATAAACTGTGAGGTATATTATTCCAATTGAGTCACCGTGAAGGATGACTACAGCAGGTTGCACGATTCCCCGTCCTGCACCGGCACACGGTCCCGGTGAGGGCCAGTCGACGGAGAAACGCCCAACCGGCCCAGGAACTCCAACAGATGATATAGCAGTGAAACAAGACAACGTCAAAAATAAAACTGTCTGAAGGAATTACTATCTTATGCTCAGCAGAAGATCAGCACTTAAACTTTCACACACAAATGCCTCCAGCTAACGCCTATAAAACAAAAAAAAAATAAAACTAAACCGGAGAAGTAACGCTAGCAGAAGAGCTCCCTTCACCAGCAGTGTCGCCCTAAGCAGCATCGGAGGGTTCAGGGTCCATCGCTGCCTGCGTTCCCCAAGAACAAGCTTCGATTTGGTAAGATATTCACAAATGTACACGGAGGTATTCCCCAGAGGGGATCCCGGGAGAGGAAGCTGGGGTGGGGGGCGGCTCTGGGTGGACCTTCCCCGTGGCCATCTTCTCCTCTACCTCCTCCACGCGCCTTTATTTCCCAGAAACCCTGAGGGAGGACGACGGCCATCGGTTAGCTAAGCTCGGCAAACGTACCGCAATTAGCTGAAAAGCGAGTTCCAGGAAAAAGCCTTGCAGAAGTACGGCCCACACAAGGAGGGGGGTGGGGGGGTGGGAGTGTTTGTTTGTTACCTACTTCTGGAACTTGTCGACGATGCGGCTCAGCATCTTGTCTGTGATCCCGGGGCAGAGGTCCTCAGCCATGTGGATTCTCTTCTCCAGTTCCTCAATGACACCCTTCTTGCCAGTGCTCTCTTTATGCTGCTGCCTGAGCTACACGCAGGAGAGAAGGCAACAGCTCCGTAAATGCTCTTATGTTCCTATGTAAAAGCCCGACTGGATCGCTGCGAGCCACGTTTCCCGGGAAGGTTGGCGGCCTCTACCTCCGTGAATACGGGCGTGATCACCGCAGACAGGCCGGCAGATCGCTTCAGGAGGTCCTGGTCCTGAAAGGGAAGCTAATCAGCATGATATGGAAATGACTCCCCTTATGCTGGACCACTGGGTCAAACAGGGCAGCACAAGCCAAACCCCCCAGCCACCATCAGGAAGCAAAAACACAAAACCCTCATATCGATAAACACATTACTCTGCAGACCAAGTAGATTTCTCTGTGTGAGGAATCTTTAAGCTCATCCCAGGAGCATGAAGGGCTATGATCTTAAGACATCATAGGGTTAGACAGAGCTGATCTGTCGAAGGGCCATCATACATACATCAGGCCTAGACTAGGACTGTTGTGATGCATGGCGTTAAACCATATGAGCTATATGCATCATTCGGATTCACTCAGGGCTTCGGACTCAGTGCCCCAGGCTCATGACACATCGGGCTCATTTACTAGCCAGTAAATGGAGCTTTGAGCTAGAGGAGGCGCCTTCCTCTATTTAACAACCACCTGACCTGATCTGCCATGTCGGGTTCGTGTGGATAACAGAGTGTCAAACTGCTCCCCACCAGAATAACCTGCACGCCATCGCGTCCCCCACCCTGCCCCACTCACCGTCCCATTTAAGACCTCCGTGGAGGCCGGTTTCTTCTTGCGGACGGTGGTAAAGGACCACTCCGGCTGTGACTGGTCATTCTCCTTGTTGCTGGACTCCCTGGATAACAGGGAAGGACGACGTTTCGAGGTGAGAGACTCGCACGCGGCGCCGTCACCCGCACCACTCAGACCCCCCCTGCTTACGAGTCGGAGTCGTCGGAGCTGGAGTCGTCATCGCTGTGGCCCTCGGCCTTCCAGCGCTTCAGCCGGTCGATGAGCTCCGTCAGGTAGGATGTCTTCTTGGCGTTCTTCACAATGTACTTGTGCTTCAGAAGTTCCTTGGCTGTGGGTCTCTGCAGAGGAGCCACGCCCATCAGCTATCAGCTCCCCAATCAACAGACTTCTCTTTTGTGACCTTTTATATACCATTAACATGCATGAGCATAATGTACATTTACAGCTATTAAACATCACTTACTGTTAATGCGTGGAATGTGTGGAAAAAGTTTTTCTAAACTAGTCTATTCTATTTTAAGCTGTTTTATGTCACCCAACCGTTATGCCCAGGGTGTTTCTGGGAAGGTGGCGATGACGGTGACGTCATACAGGGGAAGGTGACGGTGACGTCATACAGGGGAAGGTGACGGTGACGTCATACAGGGGAAGGTGACGATGACGGTGTAGTCAATATAGGGGAAGGTGACGATGACGGTGTAGTCATACAGGGGAAGGTGGTGTGATTTTAGCAACTCCAATGTGAGTAAAATCTGGTCCAATTAGAACCAAGAGCTTCAGTCTTCAGCTCTGACTCACAAAAGCAGGCTCCTTGTTGAGGCACGAGTCCACAAACTCCTTGAAAGCTTTGCTGAAGTCGCCGTTGAGGGTGGGGGGGTTGTTCTTGGGGATGAGGAAGAGGACGCGCATGGGGTGCATGTCTGAATTGGGCGGTTCCCCCTTGGCCAGCTCGATGGCCGTGATGCCCAGCGACCAGATGTCCGCCTGCGGAAGGAGATCACAAACACGTCCGTGTCCTGCCAGGAGCCCCCAGCACGCAGACGACACGCCTCAAAACGGCAGAGTCACAAGAGGGGGGGGGGGGCTCAGGGCCGACACTTGCCCTCGTGTCATGCCTGGATCTCCACCCATATTAGATGGAGGGGCCCAGACTAAAACTGTTTACCAAAGGGTTAGGGTTAGGCTTAGGCTAACTGATCTGCCAAGGGACGCTCTTTCCCCATTAGACGGCAGAACACAGTCATGACTGTCCAACAGGTTGTTTATGCACAAGAGGGACAAACATCTGCAGGACATTTTACTGCTGCTAATTTTAATCAGCTACCAAAAGACGTCCCAGGTAGAGGGAGAGTGATCAGAAGGGCTATTGATGTACGGTCTAAGCCCAGAATTACCCTTAGAAATGCCACAGGCCCTGTTTTAAACAAGGCGTAGTCACACAGTGATGAGGGTTGGGGTTTGACGGCAGAGGAATGGTGGCAATTCACCAGGTAGCCTTTATGAAAAAGAGCTTCAGCTGCATGAACTACTCAAAACTTGTATCAGCAAGATCTTCTTCAGTATCACCTCCTAACAGGAAGGGTTTTTACTTTAAGGTCACAGCACACGCAGGTAAGGCACACAAATCTGTGAAGACACCACAAACTAGCAGCAGAGGAGCAGAACCAGGCTGCGGGATGGGCACAGGGGGGTTGGGAGAAAGGGGCGGACCTTGGAGTCGTAGGCGGACTGCTGGATGACCTCAGGCGCCATCCAGAAGGGGGTCCCAACGAAGGTCTCCCTCTTGATTTGCGTGTCCGTGAGCTGCCCCGCCACACCGAAGTCAGCCAGCTTCACCTCGCCGGACTCGGACAGCAGCACGTTGGCCGCTGCACACAAACAGCAGCAGCACGAGCCAATGAAAGAGCCCCGCATCACACCCAGACAGAAAAATGCACAAACAATATCGCCCAGCAACTGAGCGGCTCCACCCCCTGGCAAGCCGAACGATCAGTGAACCAATCACGTTACAGCAGACTAGATCAAACCAGACCGGACTAATTACTAACAGCCACTGTAAAGCCGAGACTAGCTTTCACAGAACAGCCATGAAATTACACAGAAACATCACCCCCACGCATGGAGGGTCGACTTTCTCGCAAATTTCTCCGCTTTTAATCTTTAAGAGGCCCAGACACCAAAAGGGAATTAAAGAAGCAGATGCAGGCAAAACGGACAATCGGTCATGGAGAACCGGCCCACACAGGAAGCTGTTTGCTGTGTGTTAAAGTGTAACCGCGAGCTGATATACACAGACCAGCAATTACCATTAACCCTGCGCTCATGAATATTTCATGCAGGGAGATATCGTGCCGTTCCTACTATGCTAATCCGGGGATTCATTCTTAATTAAACAAGTTTTTCTTGCCATTCCAAAAGTCAAACTGTAGTTTTTATGTTCGAAACAGTACTTTCGCATAAATGCCAAGACACTGAAGGTTCGATTGATGGCTGATTCATTCCTGATCCCGATCCAGAGCTACATTAACATGCATGAACTACTTCATTCTACATTTTTTAAATGAGGGGGAGTAAACCGCTATTTTCACATAAGTAAGGAATTTAATATTATAAAAAATTATTTAAGAAAAAAAAAAAAAGCCGCAAGAGCTGACAAACTCTGCCCTTCAAAGCTGTAATATTTTCCAGAAGTCTGTGCAATGACATTGGTCTTTGTACTAATTGATGGAAACAAAGTACTGCATAGCAATTAAAAATAATGTTTAGCACTTTAACATGGAATTTCAGGAGCCGCGTTTAAATAAGTGCGAGGCCGGCCCACCTAAGAACATAAGAAATATACAAACGAGAGGAGGCCATTCGGCCCATCAAGCTCGCTTCGGGAGAACTTAACTAATAGCTCAGAGTTGTTAAAATCTTATCTAGCTCTGATTTAAAGGAACCCAAGGATTCAGCTTGCATTACGTTATCAGGAAGACTATTCCATACTCTGACTACACGCCGCGTAAAGAAGTGCTTCCTTAAATCTAGCTTTGACATTCCCGGCCCACCTTTGATATCCCTGTGGATCTTCTTCTCAGAGTGCAGGTAATCCAGCCCCTTCAGCACCTCCTTCAGCATGGTGGCAATCTGCAGCTCATCGAAGGGACCGGCATGCAACTGCGGGTGAGCAGGGGGGTGAAGGCGGGGACGTGAGTCGGAGCCCAGAAGCCGGTATCCGGTGCACGCACACACGCACACACACACACACACACACACACACACCAGCACCTTTTAATCGCTCAGTGAGCCAGTTATTCCCTGCTGAGTGAAGCTTGATCAGGACCCATAATGCACTATTCAGCCAGACACACAAACGCACTGTGCTTATAGACCTCCAGGGACAGTCACTTCATCATGTTATAAAGCATGTGCCCCTCCTACACAGACTTTCTAACCTGCCCCCCAAAGCCCAAAAACAGACGCCCCCCCCCCCATTCACTTATATCCCTTCGTGATGTAAACCAATCTTCACATGTCCTGTCCTGACAGGGACCCCCCTGGAGAGTAAGGCGTGTATAACTAAACACAGATACCCTGTTCCCCCCGCCCCCCGAGTATATCCACCCCCGGAGAGTCCGTCCCAGTTTAAACTAAAGTGCCTCTACACTGAATGAATGACAAGGACTTACCAGGTCCAGAGCTGAGCCACCTCCAAGATACTCCATAATAATCCAGAGTTTACTTCCCTGGACAAGATAGACAGAGAGGGGAGGGGACAAAGGGACAGGTCAGGGCAGGTCTCCCGGCACCAACAGGGAGCAGAGGACGGGGCAGACAGACGGGTGGGCCGGCCAACAGGGAGCAGAGGACGGGGCAGACAGACGGGTGGGCGGGCCAACAGGGAGCAGAGGACGGGGCAGACAGAC
>JAODKE010000053.1:546531-558061 GCA_026779605.1 Mormyrus hasselquistii
AGCCATGGCAGAGACCACCGTGCCCCCAGAACAGGAAATGTAACACGCGTCCATGTAGAATTACAGTAACTATGACCTCGCTACACCGTAATAGTGATGCGATCGCCAGACGCTACATCGCCATGGAGACACACCGTAGTTCTCCATCTGTTCCAGCAGCTGCACCGCACACTCCTGTTGCCGGGGGTAATGGTTAAACATGCGCTGGATGAAGTTTCGGGGCACGAAGACCTCCTTGGGGAAGACGTCGAGGATCTTGTTGTAGACAGAGATGTCGCGCTCCACCCCAAACTCGGGCATCTTCCTCAGGGCCGCGTAAATGAACTCGACGTGACCCCGGCGCCGAATGTCCTTCCTAACGAAGACCTCCAGCACCTGGTTAAACATGGCCTTGGTCCGGGCCCCCACAGCTGCCTGCTCAAACAGGCTGTCATGGGTAACCAGGGACCCCTCATGTCCGGTATGCCCGTCGCCCCTGGAAATGGGGCGGTCCTTAAGATGCCTAGAGCTCACGTGGAATGCCCTTAACGTCTGAAGGAACAAAATCAAAAAAGAGAAAAGCTGGTCAAGTCCATGCCTGCACCTCGTTACTGGTTGTCATTTTTAATAAAACGTCTTAAAGGCATAGAATGGCTTGCATTTAAAGCGACTGCCCCAAGAAATGATGTGAACAGACAGGAAAAGGAAAAAAAAGAAAGCCTTGCGACCACAGCGGTTTACAACGAAGAAGGTATCAGAAAACATCCTGTTGTTGAACGTGTGATGGTACTGAAGTGACTTTTGAAAAGAAAAGGAAAAGTAAACACACGGAGCTGCTCACCTGAACGCCACACCCGTAAGGATTAAGGCGTTTTGCTGACTCCTGGGCAGTTACCCTTGCATAAGGTGCAAATCCCCTAATGGTTATCTGCGCGAGACGGCGTGCACAATTCATGGCACTACAATCCGTAACTGCAACTTTGATATGCAGGTTCCAACTGTCAGACCCTCCGAAAAGTGACGAGTTTTCGTGCAAGCTACATGAGCCGTGCAGCTCTAAAGTTCCCGCCTTACGGATTACAACTATGCAATTCTACAAGAACTACGATACTATACTAACACGGTAATAACCGTGGATGCTAAACACTAGTTATAAGTCGCAATTTCACATATCGGGGTCCATAAACCGGCTACTCTAACAGTAAAACATTATATGTGTCGGTGTCAAAACAATTTACCCAACCATTACTTAAGAAATACGTGACTGCATTATAAACTAAAATTTAATATAATATTGCAATATCCCCCATGGAAGAACCGGTCTCCTTCAAACGTGACTTTTAGGACGCCATGTTTCCTATTTTGTCGGCGAAATGCTGGCTGCTTCTGAACCAAATTAACAGGGTGTAGCGCCACCTACTGCGCAGGAGGGCGAACCAGATGAAATACGGTGGCTCCAAGCTTCAGATCCGCCAGCAGTGGCGTTTACTTGAAAACAGAATAACCCAGAATAACCATCCTGTGCACGTGCCTCCTAACCGTTTCTGCCTGTTCAGTATGATGAAGAATTCATTCGTCCATCTTGCTTGACCACCTGTTCAGTATCAGGTCACAGTGGATCTTATCCCAGGCAAAACAGGGCAAAAGGCAGGGGACTGGATGTAATTACATATAAGGTTATATATAACTTTATACATTGCATGGTGTCTCCCAATCAGCAGAGTGCAAAATGCAACCTAGTGTTTCTCCCTGATGCATGTCCCACAACAGCCCAGATATTTCATGCTTTGCGTTTTTGAACAGGACAGTAAGTGAGTTATTCCTCTCTGCCAAAATCCGAGTTATAGACTGAGAACTCTGTCTCTTTCTCACTACTCTGGCAGGAGGGAAGCGTGTACACAGTCCCTGGGCGGGCATCCTCACCGGCCATACACACCCTCACGGGGCACGCCCGTCTCCTTACTGATCAATCAGAAAGCAAAACCTCAGCTGGTCTAACGGGAAGAAGTGAATGAAGCAAGAGTGTGTGACATCAAAGGGGACCACCAGCCAATCAGTGTGGACTGATGTTCTGAGCAGTTTTACAAGCCACCAATGCAACTGGACAGGGCATCTGAAAACCTGCAAAGTCCCTCCCTCCGACCCTGACACAAGGTGTTAAAGTGTCCGTTTGTATTAAAAGACAGATGGAGAAACAATCCCCTGTTTAAGACCTATAACTGTAACCTTTATGTGACTCTACAAAGAAGAGTTTGCAGAAGACAGCGGAGAACATCCAGATGATGCAGGACGGAGACCCAGCAGACCTCGCGAGTGTGTTACGCGGCGATCTTTTCTGGAGCTGCACCCAGCAGACCTTGCGAGTGTGTTACGCGGCGATTCAGAAACGTGCCCTTTCAAGTATTCAGCAACTTTACTGACGTTCTCGAAAAACACAAGTGCAATAAAACCAGACTAAGACAACATATAGCAATGAAGAACAACAAGTAAGAGAACAGTGAACAATAACATACAATATACGTACAAAATCTAAGGAATATGCAGTATGTGTAGAATATACCGGAACAAGTAGGAGGAAAAGGTGCCGAAGTCACAGCAGCAGCGATTTATAAATGATGCACTGCGAGGAATCAGTGTGTATTTAACATTCTGATCACTGTCAGAAGAAGCTGTTCCTGTGACCTGCAGGCCAGGTCTTAATTAATCAAGCCAGGGCTAACGGTCCCACCTGAAACCGATGGAGCGAGACAACACCCCACCCGAGATGGATGGAGCGAGGGATTATGGCCTAAAGTTAATAGCATTATTAAGGATGGATTCCCTGCCTGAAGTACGTCTGGTTGTCAAAGTGATGCTGTTCAATGGTACAACAGACACACCCATTGGGAGGTGTAACTGTACACCGAGTTCCATTTTTGAATAATGATTGAAAATAATGAATCACATTGATATTCCTTTGCTGCTGTTCCTTTCCTATGCCTTTGCAAGTATTTTGCTGCTGTTCCAAACTCAGAAATAAAAAAGGGGGCCTCTTAGGAGTCTAGGGTTCACGTTCCAGATATTGTGTGCAGCTCTACAGAAGTACTGTGCCTACATGCAGAGGGTCATGGGTTCAATCCCCTGTGGTGTGCAGCTACTACAGGAGTACTGTGCCTACATACAGAGGGTCGTGGGTTCAAACCCCCCCCCCCTGTGATTTCCTGTGTACAAATGGCAAATAAAACCTTATCTGTGTAAACTGCCACTACCTCTAGCCTTGGCTCAGTCAATAGCACATTCATATGCATGTATTACAATGTACTGGTACTGCTAAACTTCCCCTTTTGTGCTGGTATCGGTCCAGGCTGCAGCCTCTTCTTCCTGCCACTGGCCGTCTGGCTGTCGTGAGCCTGCACTGGATGAGTTTTTATGGAAAATGGATGAAAATTAGAGGCTATTAAGACTGCAGGATATTCTCCATTTTGTCATGCGTACTTCGAGTTTTCATCCTCAAGGGGACGAAATATCATCAAGGTAAATCTCAGTTCCCATAAATCCGTTATAAAATAAATTATACATTAACTGTAATAAAAAGAGGCATTAATGCTTAGGAAGCAGGCTATATTATGTTTTCATAATAATTATTGGTTTAGCATCTTAAGTGTGTTTTATATTGCAGGGTAAACACGAATACGCAATTTAAAGACACAACTAAGCCAGTTTGTCAATGCCACAGAGGTGCCGAACATATTTTTTCTCGGGTAAAGCTTTGGTAGCTGAACTTCAGTTCCGCAAACATATCTGAATAATAAGTACAGTTACTGCTGTGGGATGCAGTACACTGGGCTACCGCACAGCGGCGCATGAGTGTTCAGGAAAATGCCCCCTCCCCAGCAGTGCTTTTCGTTTACACCCAAGCCTGGCTGTTCACGTCGCTTATTAGGGGAGTATCATGTGCTTTTCTCACCGAACCCGCACATGAGCTACATGAAGCTCCTTATTGGACCCAGGAGGTACTGGTTCGCATCCAGTATTGTTGACTGGTGCACATTTATAGTATCGCTAACGACACTTCGAAAGAGTAGAGAGACAGATAGATACGTTCGTGTGCAAATATGATTGAAAATAATGTTGAGAAAATACATAGTTAGGAGTTGCGTAAAGTTTTGCTTTTACTTGTTTTCACACCGATATGCTTTTGTACGAATAAATAGAAAGTGCAGCTGAATGTGTTTTTTTCCACCTCGTTGCACTGCTCATTTCCTGGATTTGCTTTCAGTCTGATTTCTAAAGGCGAATAAATGTGCGCCGATACGCGGTGCGATCGCAGCCGAGCCGCCGTCCCGACTGCGGCGGAGGACTGATGCGGTGCGGCGCCTCGCTGTCACACAGCTCCGGGAGTCCAGAGACGGAGTTTTCTGGAGGAAAAGGCGAGAAGATAAACACTTAACAAGAACAAATCGTTGGAAATAAACACTCAGACGTCATGGATGGCTTGGGAAATAGCCTCGGTAAGTCAGTTTTATCTTTTATATCGAATATAGCCCATTACTATGTAATGTATGAAGCGAAACAATTCGGTACCTTGTTGGTTTTAAACTGAACATCTTGACTTTGCTTGCAACTCACTATCACCCACGTTCCCTGAAAATGCGTGTGGGTGTGTTTTCTGCATTTGCAGCAGTAATTGTGGACTGTCAACGATGTTTGTCGTTGGTAAAATGCTCGGTGATAGGAATTATTAATTAAAATTAATTTGAAACCTCCACAATATTTAGTCGTTTTCTCTGTTTCTGCAGAACAAAGTTGTCACTCGCTTATTTTAGGTTGTATGCGCATTAAATTATATGCTCAACCTGGATTAGGTTTCATAAACCGTCACACGCAGACTAAATAAACCTAACCCCTATAGGAACACTGGAAAATGTATTTGTGAAATAGTACGGATGTTTAGCAATACGCAAGAGCTCACGACTTGGTGGTTTATCAGTCCCTTCGTAACACCGTGTGCTGTAAACAAACAAAAAAACAAGCGGACCACTTCTCACATTCCCATAGGTGAAATAAAACGCCTGTATTTTTAGTAATACTCTGGTTAGAGTGCTCGCGTTTTTGCATCTGGAGGTTATCTATTTATTCATTCATGTGTATTCATGCTCTTTAAAACTAAAAAAACCCAAAGTAAAGTTCACAGTTACTGAAGTTTGGAGTGGCCCCTTTATTGCCAGGCGGATTCTGCGTCCTGCTTCTCTGTCTCGCCCCCTGCGCCCTGCGGCTGCTGCCTCTCTAACGCTGGATCTCATTCTCCGTTGGATGAGCTCTTGTCTACACACCAGACCGGTAGCCCACAGCTGTACAAATGTGCATTTTCATTGTGTTATGTCATGTCGGACAGCGCTTCGCTTTCCTGACCGATTCCAGAGCTATAAAGCCTGCGAAATGACTTTTTAAGGTTAGGCTATAGCGCCTTGGCGGCGTTTTAACGGAGGTATTGTCGTTAACGGTAGCCTCTGGCTGGACCACCCTCATCGTCTCGTTTTATTGCTCTGTAAACGTGTGCTCCTGAAAAACACTGTAAACTGCAGCATATGCTGGGTGATGCACGGCGAGCCGTGAGCGTGACGAGGCTCCCCTGCGTGGACGCGGACGCGCTCGGACTGGCGCCGAAGCCTTTCCGATGAAGCCTGTAGCCGCAGAACGCCGCCACCTGTTGAACGGTGCAGAACGGGCAGTAGGAAGTTCCTGCTTTGTTGGAAACGTTTCCCCGTGGCTCAGCTGAACTGAGATGCCTCTGGCTCTGAGCCCCCCCCCCCCCCGCGCCTTGTTCTGATCCCAACCATATTTAATCACCCTATTTTATAAAAAATCTGTCAGCAAGTGGTGGTTTCCAGCTGTTGCCTGACAGATGCGATTGTCCACTCCGGCTGTGTCCCGACTTCTGCGAGCCCCAACCCCCCGGTTTGGTTTTCGCGTTCCCCCCCATGCCCCGGTTCCATACAGTGCGCCGTAGAATCACGCGCTCTGTGCCCCGGGGCAGGATGTGGTGCTGCGGTGCGTCGGCCCGTAGGTGGCAAGTCACACCTCTCTGAGCTGCACAGGAAGTGGGGGGGCGGACGCAGGCTGAGATGGTGGTCTTTACGAACGCCGCCCCCGCCAGCGCAGCTCCCGAACTGCGGCTCGCTTCGTGACGTCACAAATGAAGTGCGGAATAATATGCTGGTTTAGTGGACGCGAAGGTCTACAGGAACTAGATGGTCATGCGCTCGAGTAGGTGGCCCACTGGGGCTGCTTGAATAGACCGGATCAGATTGTTGGGTTTTCCAAGCTGGGTTCACAGGGGATGAGCTGCTGAAACCTGCGTTTTTGTGCGTCTGTAGGACAGCACGGTTATGTCAGTAATGTGCCGTGAGTCACAGCCCAGGACTCTCAGGTCCACCTCTGACCATCCTGAGTCACAGTATATTTCCCCATGATTCTGCTTCTGCTTTTTTCTTGACGACAAAGAGGTTGCTTCACCCCGCCCCCCCACCGGTCACTATAGACAGATCGCTGATATTTGCGTCGCCTGTGATTTTAATTCCTCTGGATCTGTCTCTCAAACGCACCCTTCGGCTGGTCCTCCCTGAAGTTGGCTCCTGTCTTCGCTAACTTGGCCTGTGTGGAGTCCCCGCTGGGCGGAAGAACACGGCCTAATTTCTGCTGACATGTGATCCACCAATGCAATAGACCTGCTATTCATTAAAACCGGTCGCAGTTGAGGTGTCGTCTATTAAGATTGAGAAACGCTCTTGGCAATAGGGAGTGACGCGCTGCCTGTTCTGAGAAGAGAAGCTCTCTGTGTCATAGCAGTATTTATAATTTTGCTTGCTGCTTTTTTCCCATTTGGCCTCAGCTGACTTTACATTTAAATGTGACCAAGCCCCTGTCTCCGAGCGACAGTGAGGGGGTGCCGTGATACTGGACGTCTGTGTCCGGACACGTCGCGGTTCAGCCGGGACCTTTGTAATCAGGATCTGATCGCTAGTGATCACTGGTAGAATTGTTTTCCTGCTCCTGTTTGCATAACTCCCAGACCAAAGCGGCCCAATTTTATTACGCCGTGACCAAAACAATAGCAGCGAGGATGAGTCAAAGTGGGTTAAGGTTACGGTTAGGGTTACAGTCTGGGTCAGGGTTACAGTCTGGGTCAGGGTTTGGTGCTTCTGTTGTAACTCTGCAAGACAATCAGGCATTTAAAAACAATTAATTGTAAATTGGGCTGAAAATCTTTTTTTTTTTATTTGCTGATTAATTACACTGTTTTCTGTGCAACTAATATTAAAACTTTTATTCAGAAATATTTATCTGTTAGTAGAAATAAGTTCCAGAGGAGTTACGTTGCCACAATAATACATGAACTCAAGTTATGCAACTTCATTGTCTAAACTGGAGTCACAGTGGTGCAGTGGTTTGCACTGCTCTTTCACCACTTTGGGACCAGAGTTTGAGTCCCTGCCGTCGCTGTGTGTGCGCAGCTTGCATGTTCACTCTGTGTCATTGTGGGGACATCATCTTGGCCATTATAACTGGGTAGTAGTGAGCCACCATCACCATACAGTGCGGCATTCACACTGCATAAATACACCCGATTGTGGTATACAGTAGGGCTTGGTATTGCCAGCAACCTCACGATACGATACGTATCATGATACGTTCGGAATAATGCACAAATAACACAAGTATTCTAAACAGCTGAAGGGATCGTTTATTATTTTTTAAATATTTATTATTTTGAGGTCCACGATTAGAACAGAACAAATATTGTTTATGGCTTTCATAAAAATAAAAAAATTACACAGAACGAATATGACAAAACAGCCTGTTGTAACAAATTTAATGTTGCTTGTACTGGCAGTTGTGGCTTAAACGATTTCAGATCTTTGTGTAGAAACAGAAGTTGATCGGCGTGTTCTGCTTTGAGAGCACTTCTCTGTGCTGTAGCTGTATCTCCAGCTGTGGAGTGGAGTGTATTCTCTACTCTCTCTGCAGCTAGGCCTGTACCTGGGATGCAGAGTGTACTTCTAGCCAGGTTAGACAGTAGAGGGAATCCCTGCACCAGAAAGCGTGAATGGCTGTGCCCCTCTGTGTTTTTTAATCTCATCCAGTGCCTGATCATGTAGTGACATAGGAGAGTCCTGTGTTTTTGAAAGAGAAAATGTCTGTCCAAGTAAATATGCCACGGCACAAGATTCCATTTCCACTCGTTATGTGGAACATTTATTAATAATTAATAAAATGCTGTGCGAAATGGTGGAATTTAATGGTCTCACGTTGATTAAGTTCCATAAAGATGACCTTATTTGATTGTGCAAACTGCAACGAGCTTGGTTAGTTAACAGCATAACACAAATAGCAAGGCTTATAATGCAGCGGTACATAGCGTTTGTGTCAGTCACGATACTCATCCCGCTGTGTTTGTTGTTAGGGAGTAAGAAAGAGTAAGAAGCCGATCAAAACACGGGGCAGATCGATCCGGCGTTTATTTAAAAAATGCCATAAAGTGAGTTGCTGAGTTACCAGAAACTCTGAATCATTTACTTCATAAATTGTGCCGGCAGAAAGGAGGATACCTTCAAGTCGCTATTTTATGTGTGTTGTGTTTCTTTCCGGAAAGTTACGATTTGTTTGTGATAGATACAGAGTGCAGGAGAGTGACAGGGACATTTAATAATTCCCACAAAACCAGCGTTCATAATGCAGGACTTAACGCACTTACACTACCATATTAGTAAAAATGAATAACAGTAAAATGGAAAGATAATTTTCACTTTATATATTGTAAGTATAACAGCAATAGTTTACTGAAAAAATGAACTGTGCACAGCATGACCACTGAATCGCCTTATAAGGCGACGTGACGCCACACCTCTTACCCCGACGTACCCGCCCCCCTCCCCAATATTAATATCAAACCTAGGCTGCTGGCTGGCACCCTGCGGCCGCATTTCGCTCTGCACTTTCACAACTGCCGTTGCACCATTGGATACCCTCCCAAGTAAAAGTTCTTAAACTGGCTGGCTGATGCGTGTATTGTCTAAAAGTATGTCACAATATTTTGCCGTATCGATTTTTTTGAGCACAGCCCCTGCGTCCAAAGGGACACTGAAAGCACAATGACTTCAGCCAGTCTATGAAAAGCAAATGTAAGTGAATAAAAGTTGCTGTGTGTTTTATATGATAAATATTTTTAGATTTCAAATGTAAGACTTTGACCTTTGCAACGCGTGGATGTAGAAAAAGTTAGATTCTTTTTGATCTGAAAACCAGTTTGGCCAATTCACAGAAATGAACCGGACGTCACTATGGATCACTTGAAAATCACGCAAATACAAATGCGATTTGGCGTAGTATTGGACTCGGGTGCGAACGTCTAACGTCAGCGACGCGTCTAAGCTGGCATCTCGAAAGGCTGACGGCTGCTTGGACTCGGCACAGTTTATTACTGAATTGAACAAAAATATCAGCGTTTGTAGCAATTAAAACACCACGAGGAAGCTATGAAGTGAGATACGAGCCCTTAGCTCAGATTTCAGCCTCTAAATTCTTTAGTCACCAGGTGTCCCTGGCTGTTCCTGTGTTTTTCACATTCTTCTTTTGATTAATAACTCCCAAGTGTCTCTGTCGGACGGTATATGGAGTACGCGTGTCCGTGTGTCTAACCCTTCTCACTATGTGACTGTTAAGTGTCTCTGTCGGACGGTATATGGAGTACGCGTGTCCGTGTGTCTAACCCTTCTCACTACGTGACTGTTAAGTGTCTCTGTCAGACGGTATTTGGAGTACGCGTGTCCGTGTGTCTAACCCTTCTCACTACGTGACTGTTAGGTGTCTCTGTCGGACGGTATTTGGAGTACGCGTGTCTGTGTGTCTAACCCTTCTCACTACGTGACTGTTCCACAGTGGTCAGGTGTACATATGCTAATATACGGACACCAGGAAAAACAACATGGGATTTCATTTGGTCACGTGTCCCGTCAGTTTGGGGCCCCACCTCCCCATCCCAAAAGGGGCCCCCAAACCTCTGGACCCCGCATCAATCGGCACTGCCCACATGGAACTGACTTCTTGGATTATTTGTCATGCAGTGCTGCATTAAGCAGTTAGGGGGCGTTAGCAGAGAAGGCCTCCTTGAAGACGTGGCCCCTTGAGGCACCATCTTCCTTTCTTTCCATGTGTCTCTGTGCATCTTTTCAGTAAAGGTTGCCCCTTGTATGGCTGCATTACTTAGTCGCCCTGAGTTATTTTTAATTCATTTATCTGGCTCAAATGCCAGATTGAGTCGCTCAGCCGACCAGGCTGGACCCAGCTGTGGAGATGAGGCTCATGTAACACTGTCTCACGCATTATAATCACTTCACGGATGTTCTGTCCAGATGGGCTCTACATGGTTGGTGGGTCTTGAGCCTACGCTGGTCTCAGGCCCTGGGCTGCCCTCAGGGGCGTGTCCCTCAACCCTTCTCACCGCACGGTTATGGGTTCTCTGCTGCTCTCTCCTTTCTTCTTTGGTCTGCCTCCTGCTCACCGCACGGTTATGGGTTCTCTGCTGGTCTCTCCTTTCTTCTTTGGCCTGCCTCCTGCTCACCGCGCGGTTATGGGTTCTCTGCTGTGTACGGGGTCTCCCTGAGTCTGGCCTCTTTTTACCTGAAAACCAAACAGGCTTGGACGCCCTGTGCTGCCAGGGGTCGGCTCCAGCCCCCACCCCCTGACCTCCCCATTTATATCCCTTTCCTCTGAATGCATCACAGAATTATGGCAAATGGACAGATGCCATACTGGGGCTTTTGATGAATTCATGATGTACTGCCTGCAGTGTGTGTGCCCAAGGTCCCCTCCTAGCCATATCATCGATGAGAAGGTGCCATTTTTGTGGGCGGAGCCAGTGTGTCACACGCTTCTCCTTGTGACCAATCAGAGTAGCCAGAGTCAGAACAGTTAGGGATTCGCTGGTTCAGGTCAGCATCAGGCCGAGCCAGCAGGGTCACATGACCGAATCAGGAGGCAGGTTTCAGACCCTCTGTACCATCGAGCTCCTAAGCCAGCAGGTTTGCCTGCTGACAGTGTCCCGACAGGCTGCCGCTCCCGCTGCGATACCTTTACGTCTATTCCTGGTCGACCGTCTGCTTCACTTGGCATGTCGCTTTTGCACAAAGGTGTCTGCAAAACATGCGAATGTCCCTTTGGGCACCTTTTCATTCCCCATGATGGACTCGGGTGCTAACGCAGGCTAGGAGGAGGAACGTTCCGGAAAGGGCCACCGCATCAATCCCAGGTGGCTGTCGGATGCCGTGCAGCTCGAGCAAAATCCCTCCTGACCGCGCAAGAACTGCACCGTCCACATTCCTGCGACGGAGGACCGCAGAGCGGAAATGAGAACAAAGCCGGTTTTCATTCTGGTCTGAAGGCCGGTCTGGAGTTCAGCCGCTCTCCCTGCTCCCCTCGTGCCTTTGCCTGGGCCGGGAGTTCAGCCGCTCTCCCTGCTCCCCTCGTGCCTTTGCCTGGGCCGGGAGTTCAGCCGCTCTCCCTGCTCCCCTCG
>JAODKE010000053.1:577901-588388 GCA_026779605.1 Mormyrus hasselquistii
ACATCCTTCTGCAGTTGCTGATACGCTCGCTGCTTTTATAGTGTTATTTTCAGTCCTTTTTCCCCTCTGTATTAATGCCTCCTGTCCAGTTCACATCACCCAGTGTCTTGTTGCACATCCTTCTGCAGTTGCTGATACGCTCGCTGCTTTTATAGTGTTATTTTCAGTCCTTTTTTCCCTCTGTATTAATGCCTCCTGTCCAGTTCACATCACCCAGTGTCTCGTTGCACATCCTTCTGCAGTTGCTGATACGCTCGCTGCTTTTATAGTGTTATTTTCAGTCCTTTTTCCCCTCTGTATTAATGTCTCTTGTCTAGTTCACATCACCCCAGTGTCTCGTTGCACATCCTTCTGCATTCCACAGCACAGATGCAGAGTTTGTGACAAACAAAACCTGAAACTCGAAAAGTGCAAGATCATAAAAATTTTGGAGTGAATTAAGGGGCGAGTATCACCATTGTGTCTGTTCACCATTTCAGACGGAAGCTTCCTGGCTGTGGGCTCCCATGACAACTTCATCTACATCTACAGTGTTACAGACAGCGGTCGGCGCTATACTCGCTTTGGAAAATGCACGGTGAGCTTAGCGTTTCGGGACATGGGTGCTGTTGCGTCTCAGGAACCGGTTTGATATGGGTTCACTGCAGCATCTTGCTGCCTGCTTGCGTTTCCAGGGTCATTCCAGCTTCATCACTCACCTCGACTGGTCCAAAGACGGAAAATACATCATGTCCAACTCGGGCGACTATGAGATACTTTACTGTGAGTCTGCACAGCCGTGTGTCTGCATTTTTGTGGGCTGGGTCGAGCAAATGTTCCCAAAAAGATAACATCTTTGTGAAAAACATGCCTTGTCACACAGGTAGGTTGTTTTTCTTAATCGGATTTTCTAGCTTTCGGTTTTGTTCTCCTGCTATTATAAGTATTTATTTCTCAGAAGTCCCCACAACAAAGGCAATGGACACTTTTGCATGACAGCCATGATAGGAAAAGTTTCAATTAGACACAGGGGCGGGTGAGTGCAGCCCAGGGTCCTACTGACCTCTGTGTTTGTGTTTGTGGCCCAGGGGATGTCGCTGGTGGCTGCAAGCTGCTGAGGAACCGCTTCGAGAGCAAAGACCGCGAGTGGGCGTCCTACACCTGCGTGCTGGGCTTCCACGTCATGGGTCAGCAGAGGGCGCTGTGGCGTCCTACGCCTGCTCCACACATGGCCTTTGTGTCATTGTGCTAAATGTCACGGAGGACATGGGTCACCATGAGTCACGCTGGGCTTGCAGAGGGGTTTGCCATGAACATCACACCATTTAATAAGTGCAGTAAAAGCTCTCGTATGCTCGGGACCGAGGCACTGCCGGTTAGTCCAGTTTTCTAGACAATTTAATGCTACTCCTGAAAAACGCTGATCTGGATTGCATAAGCTGATCTGTAGCTGTGAGCAGAGACTGGGCTGCTCGCTGCTCTTCTTTGTTATTGCCAGATACGAGAACTTTTACTGTACATGAAGTCGGGTTCACAGAAACTCATAGAAAGGTATTACATCTGAGCAGTTTCCATGTGTGGATCTCGGTCGTGTCTGACACGGGGTGAAAGGTTAAAGGTCACGTCTTCTCTCCAAGGCGTGTGGCTTGAGGGCTCGGACGGCACAGACATCAATGCTCTCTGCCGCTCACACAGCGAGAGGATGGTGGCCGTCGCTGATGACTTCTGCAAGGTCCATCTCTTCCAGTACCCCTGCCCCAAACCCAAGGTCAGTGCCGGCCGATACCATCGCGCACCTTCACCGGGGACCCGGTGCACCGGCATCACTACTTCTAGGGTACAACAGCAGTGCCCATTCATGGCCTGAATTAAATTTAATTTAATTAAATATACCTTCAGCAGGAAAAACTTTATATATTGAGGTAGGGTGACCAAATAATCTATTTCAGGAGGCCACTATGAGCTAGGACAGGGTTTGTAACTAACTAACATTTCAGTTAAAAGGACCTGACTTTCACCTAGGCACCGAATTCTCGCTGTGTGCTAATTGGTCTTTCTCATATTGTCATGCATTTGTCGCTAATGCTAATGTGAAACAGCTGGATGAGTCTTTCAATCAAGGAAACAAACCAGTCAAAGCACAAGGAGAACTGAACTGTTCAGCCAAGCATAGGAGCCTTTCAGTTTTAAAAGTAGTTAGTAACACTGACCAGCACAGTCACAGAGACAATCCCGGTTCCGATTCACACAGACCAGCACAGTCACAGAGATGATCCCGTTTCCGATTCACACTGACCAGCTCAGTCACAGAGCCGATCCGGGTTCCGATCCACACAGACCACCACAGTGACAGAGACTATCCCGGTTCCGATTCAGACAGACCAGCACAGTCACATAGACGATCCCAATTCCGATTCACACTGACCAGCACAGTATCAGAGATGATCCCGGTTCTGATTCACACTGACCAGCACAGTATCAGAGATGATCCCAGTTCAGATTCACACAGACCAGCACAGTCACAGAGCCGATTCCGGTTCTGATTCACACAGACCAGCACAGTGACAGAGACGATCCCGGTTCTGATTCACACAGACCACCACATTCACAGA
This sequence comes from Mormyrus hasselquistii, assembly GCA_026779605.1. Classification (NCBI taxonomy): domain Eukaryota; kingdom Metazoa; phylum Chordata; class Actinopteri; order Osteoglossiformes; family Mormyridae; genus Mormyrus; species Mormyrus hasselquistii. The sequence goes on from JAODKE010000053.1 coordinate 580,493, forward strand.
GACGATCCGGGTTCCAATTCACACTGACCAGCACAGACACAGAGACGATCCCATTTCCGATTCACACTGACCAGCTCAGTCACAGAGCCGATCTGGGTTCCGATCCACACAGACCACCACAGTGACAGAAACGATCCCGGTTCCGATTCACACAGACCAGCACAGTCACAGAGCTGATTCCGGTTCCGATTCACACTGACCAGCACAGTGACAGAGACGATCCCAGAACAGTCACAGAGCCGATTCCGGTTCTGATTCACACAGACCAGCACAGTGACAGAGATGATCCCGGTTCTGATTCACACTGACCAGCACAGTATCAGAGACGATCCCATTTCCGACTCACACTGACCAGCTCAGTCACAGAGCCAATCCGGGTTCCGATCCACACAGACCACCACAGTGACAGAGACGATCCCAATTCCGATTCACACTGACCAGCACAGTATCAGAGATGATCCCAGTTCCGATTCACACTGACCAGCACAGTATCAGAGATGATCCCGGTTCTGATTCACACAGACCAGTTCAGTCACAGAGACAATCCCTCTCTCTCCTTCCGTTTCATTCCCAGGCTCCCAGTCACAAGTACGAGGGCCACGGGAGTCATGTGACCAACGTCTGTTTCACACATAATGACAGTCACCTGATCTCCCTCGGGGGGAAGGATACGTGTGTCCTGCAGTGGCGTATCATCCCGGGGGGGCAGAGCAACTCGCTGGACCGCAGCACCTCAGCATCCTCCACCTCCATCAGTTCCCAGGAGCCCGGCATGTAAACGAGAGAAAGGAGAGACAGAGGGCAGGGGCGCCTACTCTGCCTGTGTTTGTGCCTCTGTGTGTTTATGTATGTATGTTGGGCCTCAGGAGGTGCTAACTGGACAATAAAAAGGTAGTAAGCGGGATAGACAATGAGGAGTTCAGGAGGAGGACTTCATGAGGAGGACTTCATGGGGAGGAGTTCATGGGGAGGAGTTCATGGGGAGGACTTCATGGGGAGGAGTTCATGAGGAGGAGTTCATGGGGAGGAGTTCATGGGCTCTGTAGTGTGGATAACATACATGAAAAGGAACATAGGAGGACGAGAGAAACTAAGGAATACAGACGGCTACCAAGCGCCTTAACTATCCAAAGTGGAAGGAGGGACCTTCTGAGCCGGGTGCTTTTACGTCAAAGGAGACTCAGCTCTCCAGTGAGACATAAACAAGCTTTTCTTGTTTCTCGGTATAAGAAGCTGGAGGTGGTGTACGCTGACCCAGCGACCAGTCGGCTCTCGTGTTTCTGAACGGCTTTTACTTTTCTCTTTTTTTCTTACTCCTCACGGTTCATCAAGGACCACCCCACTGCTAACACTTGAAACCATTTTCCAGCAACGGTGTGACTGGCCTGACGGATTGTGACGTACCTCCGTGGGTGGAGACTCTGAGCACTTTTCCACGACTTCCAACACCAAAGTTTAGGACAAAATTCGAAAGGCAAAGAACATTTATTGAATTTTTCTTTCACTTCTCTGCTCTTCCCTTGATCAATATTGATATTATCATCACCAAACTGCGGCTTTGAATCCTTCGTGCGGTCGTTGTTAATGACAACGCTTCGAATGAGCTTCATTAATGGAAACTATAAGATGTTCTTCTCTGTTAAATGTCAGTTCACACCACGTCTCACTTCCCTAATCGCAGATGTGATCCAAGGGTGCAGCTTTTGTTTGAACATTCCGGGGGCGGGGGGTTTAGGTGTCCACCCCGTATTAATGTGATTAATGGAGGGGGGGGGGGGGGGTTCTACTATCCGGTTTTGATTATTGGGGGGATCAACCCCCCCTCACCCCCATAATTTATGCCTATGATGTGGTGCTTTTTCAGAATGGTCTGTCCTGAAGGATGCAGGACGCAGATGATTCTTCATGTTTTCAGTCGCTGCAGGCCTTCCTGTTTAGAAGGCAAATTCAGCCATATTAAAAGTGTAAAAGTGACATTTTTATTTTCTTGGCTGACAATATACCAAAGTGACTTTTTCTGCAGACTAACTGCTTTTTGTTAGATACTAACATTTCCTGTATGAAATGTGAGTCTTTGTTTTATTCTAATAAAACAGGCAAATGTGATGATATTTTTGGAAAGGCTTTTATTATGTGACTTACCTTGATAGGCAAAACTATGTTATTATACTCAAGAATAAACATCTTCAAATGTCTGTGCATATGTCCCGTGGTGAGTTTTATTCAATAATCTGTAATTATCCTTCTCATACATACGAACACAAGACTCATTCATCTCTAAAAATAATGTGACTGTAGGCAATTTATAGACTCCTCGTCACTGTTAGCGAAGGTATGGCCCAAATATTATTATCACTCTTGTCAAACCTACTCTCAAAGCATACAGGAAATGTGCGATTTTTATCAGTTTGGCGGATTTTGTCCGGGTGTAATTTCCATTGCATCGTAAGAAGGAGGGATTACGTTACTCTTACGTTTTAAGAAACAACTGCTTTGTTTTTGACAAACATACCAATTACAAACAGGTACATATCCTTTTCTGCATAATAACGCCTGGTTTTCCCGGAGATGGTCCGGCATAATGATGGCCGGACGCCGGCAAAATATACCAAGAGTGACTCCCCCAGTAGGCGGCAAAATATGAAACCGGTGATCATGTCATTAATAAAATCAAAACAAAACACAATTAATCACGCGTTTAATGCAGAGCTTTCACTAGAGACGCAGCCCGCAGCATCCGCGCCATAAGTAAACAATGAGGTTAATAGATCACGCTGCTTAACCTCCGGTAAGACCTGGCGACAACGGGGAATAAATCAGACTGAAGTGCTCATCGTAACTCTTGCAATGAGGGGAGATTCCTGCAATGTGCGTCTGTGTGTATATGTATGTGTGTGTGTGTGTGTGTGTGCGCGCGCGAGGGGGGAGGGGAGCCGCTCCGCGCGTGCCAGCCCAGCCGAGGTGAAGAAGAGGAAGATGAGGCTCGCAGCAGAGGACGGGAGGAAGAGCCGCGTCGGGAAGGCTGCAGAGGCGTGTGGGGCGGAGAGCGCTGCCGGGCGCCGAGGTCCGCTCTTTATCGCAGAGTCTGGCCTGTTTACCTGCCGGAGGCGTGGAGGGGGACAGTAAGAGAAGCATTTTACAGCCTGGTCTTAGTGCCTTAATAAAGGAGGAATGGCGGCCAACATGTACAGAGTGGGGGGTAAGTGCTTTGTGTGCACGGAGCGCTGCGCACGGGGGCACCGCGGCTGCGGACGGTCCGCCGTATCTTGCCCGGCTCGCCGGATGGAGCTCAGTAGCGGCGGTACGGCCCCGGTGTCCGTGCCCTGTGCGCATATTTACTGGCTCCTGTGCGCTTCGGGACGCCCCGGCGTGCGGGGGCCAGTGCTTTGTGTCTCCCTTTGTAGCAGCCCGCTTAGCTAGCGAGGAGCTGCGCGTGCGGCGGGTACCTGGTCACGCGGGTAAAGGTGGCTGCTGGCGCGCGGGATGCGGGCTGCGATTCAGCCCCCTGCCGCCTTGGCTTTCAGCGGTGGGGGTAGATTATTGGGCTGGGTCATATTTTTTATCGTAAGGATTTCCAGTAGGGAATGAGTTCCGTTTCTGCGAGGCATGCACGGACACGGCGCCGTGCAGCTCGGCGTGCAACGTGCAATGCTTATTACTCTTATCATGTTTCACCACTGATTTTATCTTTTTAACGGCGCTGTTTACACTGTCGTCGCATTTTATTGATACTTTTATAGTCTTGCTTTTATTGCAGAGCTGGTTAAACGTTTAACCACATGCTCCAACAGCTCAGCCATTGAATCAGTGCGGGAAGTCTTGAATGAAACGTATAATTATGTCTTTATTCATGATTCACCTTCCTCGGCCTGCGGTGCAGATACAGAAGGCTGGGTGTGGGTTCGTTTGACCCGAGGTTCCTTCTCAGTTTCTCCGTGACGCACCTCCCCTGTTGTGCCCCGCAGCCCGGCACCCCGCATTGTTCCCTCGGCGTGCGCGGTGTCTCGCGTCGAGCCCACGCCTATGCCTGGGCCCCGAGACTCGCTTAAGTGCTTCCAGGTCTGTCATCGGCGGAAGTGCAGCATAATCAGACGTTCACATCTGCGGGAGGACGGCCAGCTCATGACACCTGCTCGGCTATGCCCCGTTTCTGTGACAAGCAGCCTGGAGTTGCGCTGGCCAGACGTGGGGTCGGTCTGAAGCACGCTGGCTGGCTGAATGTTTGGGTGGAGCGGAGTTAACGATCAGCTTTATGCTGCTTTATTTATTGTAAGCTGAAAGCTGTGGGTTTGTGAATTGAACAGTGTACTTCTCTCAAGAGTGCCGGTGTACATATAGTGTCTTTAAGTTGCTTTCATAGTTTGACTGCCTGGATTAAGCAGAAACTGTGATTCACAGGAGGGATGAGAGAACAGGCTGGTCTCCGCAGCGTAACCGCTGTCCTAGTACCCGTCAGACCAGAAGGAATCACTGTGCCTCACTCACACCTGTCAGGACCTTTGCGTAAAAGTGGCCCGGTGCATTCCGCAATGTCATGACTCTCTTGTGCCGCTTGTGTTCAGCTTCTTTCAGAGTAGCTTTAGAGCATGTTTGACATAGAGGTATTGTGTGCCCTAGCGCTGGGTACAAGGTCATGAGTGGCCGTTTCACTGGCGGATATGAGTACACTAATTATGGGTTCGAACCCTGACACTGAAATGCACGAGTGTGTAAATATTAAATGCTCACAGTAACCCCGTCTTCACTCTTGCAGATTACGTTTACTTTGAGAACTCGTCCAGTAATCCGTACCTGATCCGCCGGATAGAGGAGCTCAACAAGGTGAACATGAGAAGCTTTTCATGATTTTCTCTCCCAGTTTAGTCAACAAAACATGCCTCTGTTAATCTAATCGAATGTTAGCCTCTGTTAGCAAACACTCGGCGAACCCCTCATCTCACAGATTTTTACGTTTACCTGATGAATATGCTGTATACACTATTTGTGTGGTAATCGAGGTTGGGCAGTGATATCCATCTTCATGACCTTCACAATCTTGCTCTCGAAGCATGATGGATTTATAACCGAAATATTTAATGTGAAAAGAAAAAAAACTCTTGTTTTGCCCCAACTGGAGGTGTGTGATCTCTGCAAGCTCCAGCAGAACACTGCTTAATGGGAACCTCAGGAGATCTTATGCACGCCATCCTGCTTTGATCTGATAACTGAAGTGCACACCTGACTGCCGCTGTGCCGCCGTCTAGGCCAAACCAAAACCCGCCGTCCACTTCTTTTTGTACATGTGTGTCTCCTTCAGACCGCCAATGGCAATGTGGAAGCCAAGGTCCTGTGTCTCTTCCGGAGGAGGGACTTGTCCGGGGCTCTTAACAACCTGGCCGACAACGGTGCCAGTAAGTAGCCTCCCCCACCCCACCCCTTGTCCCTGTAGCCCTGCCCCCTCCCAATGACTCCGCCCCTCCCCACCCCCCGTCCCTGTAGCCCTGCCCCCTCCCAGTGACTCCGCCCCTCCCCCTGACTCTCCCCTCCATTCCTCTCGTCATTCCAATCAGGTCACCTTTGGCTTTGATTATGATCCTGATAGCGCAGTTCCAAGTGCAGCCACCGTGTGGCGATAAGGAGAACATTGGCATCCTTCTGTATGTTTTGAGGCCAAGCGGGTGCTTTAGTTGCGCACGGCTCTTGACAGGATGGCCGTCTCCCAGAAAGCGCTTTGGCGAAAGCTGGGCCCGGTTACGCGGTTTGGCTCCAGGGCTGGGGCGCGTTGATAAGTGGTGCTTGGGGGCCCCAGGAACCCCAGCAGATCTCCATTAACTCTGGTGGGTTGTATCACAGCCTCGGTCTGCACTGGGGCCCTTCTCGGCTTCTGCTTTTACGCAGCGTTTAACGTCCCTTTATGCAGTAATACCCCCCGCCCCCCCAGGCTCCCGGGCAAACCTTGGGCACGGTGCTCATATACAGTGCACTGGCACTGGTCCCAGTCTTCCCAGCGCCCTTGTGGCCCTCCACCTGCCTGCTGCGCCCTGTGATCAGCCTTCTCTATCTCTATCTCTGTCTGCCCCTGGTGCTCTTTTTACCCCGTGCTGCAGCACGTTGAGTAGAACAAAAGACCATTGATGTGTGCAGTGTCTCTGGGGCACTGAAGGAGTTAACCCAGTTTCGGGCTGCCTGTACCTTTAAGAAGGGGGAGGTGGTGGGGGGGCTGTAAATGATGTTTGGTCTTTTTTTTAATTTTTTTTATTAATTGGCGTGTCCTGTTCTGTGTGTAGGGGTTTGTCCTGTTGTGGGGGTTTCCTGTGGCTCAACGGCGTAACTCATGGTTATTCACGTCTGTTGTACTGATACCAGCAGGTAGAGATGGATTATATAAGAGTGGCATTTCTGGCTATTCGTAGGGTCAGCCAGTCTGTGAGGCCCTGGGGGGGGGGTAAGGGTCTCGCTCAGGGGCCCAGCAGTGAAATATCTGTGCCAGGTCTGGGATAAAAAAGATCATTTATTTGTCACTTGCTTGCAAAAGTACATTGGAGTCAGCAGAGAGCAGCCCCGCTGGCCGCAGCCTGGGGGGGGGGGTGACAGGAGCCGGGGGGGGGTGACGGCACGGGAGGGTGGGGGAGGGTCGTGGCCTGGGGCGGTTCGCCTCCTCTGCTCCGCACCTCCCGTTCTGGCTTTTAAATTAACGCTGTGATCGAGCACGCAGGGCCACTCTGCAATTTACACCAGTGCCTATCGCGCAGATCTGATTGGATTCTGAGTGAATTTTAAATTAAGCACCTGTGGTTTGGCTGCTTTCATTGGTTGAGTGTTCTCTAGTTTTGCGCTGACCAGTTACAGACCCAAGACCCGTTAATATAGCGTAATTCTAGGATCGGTCCTGAGAAATCTGATCCTGGATCAGCATAGGAGCTTGCCGGCTTTAAAATGCTTTCCAGCTCTGCCTCACGGCCCTTTCAGGACTTGGGTCGCAGCCCATGTGTTGAGAATCTCTGCGCTGGAGAATTTGTAGAGCAGACGGTGGGAGGACTGATGGGCCTCTGGACCGTGCAGAGAGACCATAGCGCTTTGCCATGTGGAAGAATGGGTACGGGCTGAACGCTGTTTGGCGGACGTCCGCCAGACCCCACGTGCCCGTGTGTGGCCTCCTGAGGTCAGGTGCTTTGCTCGGCTGGCGAGATGCTGAGATGGAGCTTTCTTGCGTCACTCTCCCCCCAGGGGAGTTTGAAGAGGAGACGCAGCAGCCCTCGCTGTCCGAGGCCCAGAAGCATCAGCTGAAGCACAGAGAGATCTTCCTGTCCAGGCAGTTTGAGTCCCTCCCTGCCACGCACATCCGGTAAGAGGCCCCCAGGGAAGGCGGCCTTCGTGTTTGCCTGTGCTGGAGTCCTCAAAAGCAGCTCCTTGTCCTCTGTACGACACGGAGAGCCGGATTCGCTCTAAATGAGTGAATGGATTTGTCTTTGGAAGCTAGTTCAAATGCTGTTGTTACTAGAATGAAGTGTCCCTAGTTCAGGCTGCCATGACGGTTTCTCTAAAGTGTCCCAATCTAACAGTGGCCAAGGGCACTCAAGTCATTCCATTCCTGCAGGGCTCCTTGGTGTCTATAACTCCCTTATTTTGTGTTTCCTCGCTGTCTTGTGTCCAGGGGTAAGTGTAACGTGACCCTCCTGAATGAAACGGATCTGCTAGGAGGTTATCTGGAGAAGGAGGTGAGGCATGAGTTTGAATGGTTTATTTTTCAAAAAAGTATTTTGAACTAAATACCTGCTGCCTGAAGCTGCTAGCCAAGACTTTCTTTATTTCTCTCTGTATACCTGAATGCCTGCTAAAGTCTGTAGTTAGTGTGGTATGTGCTCCTTTTTTCAGGACTGTAGTCTGTAGTTAGTGTGGTATGTGCTCCTTTTTTCA
>JAODKE010000053.1:592538-625050 GCA_026779605.1 Mormyrus hasselquistii
AATAGCAGGTCCTAAACCCCGCGCTCCGAGGGGGGGGGGGGGGGGGGGCGGGGGGCGGGGGCGGGGGGGCCCGGGGGGGGGGGGGGGGGGCGGGGGGGGCGGGCATGGGGGCCTGTGGGCATTGAACAGCAACTGAACTGGAGACACAAGTCGTTAGAATGACGTGATCCATTTCCTTCGTACTGCCTGTGCACACTAGTCCTGGTGCGAGGGGGACCGCAGGTCCTACACGGTGATCTCTGCTTTTCTGCCACTGCAGCACCAAGCCCAACCCCAACCAGATCCTGCTTCCCAGCAGTAAACCAGGACCAAACGGGACAACAGGCTTCCAGAAGGGACACAGCTGCGAGAGCTGCCACTGTCAGTTTGTCTGAGATTCCGGGGAGGGGGGGGTATTCATTTGATGCGACAATGGAGGGGTCTGGATACTGTTAGGGCCACAGAACAGGGAACACAACTGGGGGGTGTTACGATGGGGGTGTGCCCTGGGGTCTAGAGAACAGGCCAAGTCCTTTAATATCAATTGCTAACAATTCCAGCGTTGCCCAGGGAGGTATTGGCGCCCCCTGGTGGTGGTGGCTGTAGGGTGATGCACGACGTTAATCAGTGAGGCATGCTTGCCATGTCCGAGAGACCCCTAAGCTCCGCGCTTTGTTGCAGCTGTCCACTCGCAGCAGTGGTATGCCTGGGGCCCTCCCAGCATGCAGTGCAGGCTCTGTGCATCGTGCTGGGTTTACTGGAAGAAGTACGGCGGCCTGAAGACCCCCACGCAGCTGGAGGCAGTCCGGGGCAGCTCGGTACGTCCTCGCCCTCCCCCCTCGCACTCCTGACGCCACGCGGCCATAACGCCTGCTTATCCCTCCCCCACCCCACCAGGATGACACGCCCAGGAGCCAGCTCACCCCCCCGGAGGTGCAGGACATGTCTCCGTTTGCTGTGAGCGGCGCCAGCCGTGCGAAGCTGCTGGCCAAGAATAGGCAGACGTTCCTCCTGCAGGCCTCGGGGCTGACGCGGGCGGCCCGGCGGCTTTGCCGCGACGTGCTGAGGCCCCGGCGGGCGGCCCGGCGCCCCTACGCCCCCGTCAGCGCCACCGTGCTCAGGACCGAGTGTGAGCCCCACACCGTGGCTTACCGTGCTACCCCCCCCCACACGACACACAATGTCTGTACTGCAGGGATGGTGTCCAATAGACTCTCTAAGCAGACCTGGTCAAAGGCCGTACTTCCCGGCCCGGCGCAAAATAGTTTCACATATAGACCTGTGAATATGACCTTCTCTCCCTGACGCTCCCCGACGTTTTCTCTCTATGACTCCTCTCCATTAGGTATGGCCAGGCTTCCCAAAGCTCCCAAGGGACTGCTGAAGACCAAGCCTGCCAAGTCCCGACCTGCCCTGGCCACCGTAGTCAAGGAACTTGGTAGGAACCGACATGCGTAAAAAGGGACTCTTGGTTTGGGAGACGGATGTAACTTGACAGTTTGTCTAAATGCACCGTCATGTGACCGATTAGCCCTTCAGGCCCCTCAGAGGCTGAAGCCCCCCAGGGGCCCCCCAGTGCCCATCAACCGCAACCAATCTGGGCAGCCGCGGGCCGCTGCCGGTCTCCTCGGCAAGAGGCCACTCGACGCTGTGAGTGCCCTCTCCGCTCTCCCTCTTCTGTGCCATGCAGGTTAAGCTGGGTGCCCGGCCTCGACCTTCAGATGACCTTGCGTGACCCAGCTGTCTTGTGCTTTCTTGTGATCGGCCACAGCCGTCCAGTAACGGCAGGACGTTGGCTCCGAGTATGCAGAGCACCGGCCAGTCCGTGATCAAGAGGCAGAAGGTCAACAATGGAGACTCCCCCAACCCTGTGGTCTTTGTGGCTACCAAAGACACGAGGTACGCATCCGGCCGAGTGGCAGTCGTTTGCCCCTTGGCTGCCCTCCTCTGGCCTTTGGTCCTACGGCCATCGGCTCCCGACGGTTAAGATTTTCCGTCTGGCCCCTGCAAAAATTTTCATCGAGGCAGAAGTATCGAGACAAGTGCCACAGATTAAAATCAGGAAGTGCCTGTTTGCACTTCATTTCACAATAGTTGTTTGTAGACCGTTTTAAAAGGCAGATTTGCCTCGCCACGCTCGGCGAGTGTTCAGTTATCCGTGGCCCTTGTTTCAGGGCCCTGCGGAAGGCCCTCAACCAGGGCGAGATGCGGCGTGCGGCCCGGAAGCCCCACCTGCTGGTGAAGCTGAAGGCGGCGCCGGTGCCGGTGCTGGCGGCCGTGTCCAGTGAGCCCATCGTGCTGGAGGACTGAGGCCTGCCCGAGTCTCGGAACACCACCCTCGTTGACGTCTCCTTCTATTTTGAGTTCTTACTTACTCAAACCCCCCCCCCCCAAAACTCTGGGACGTGTCGGACCTCAATGTATGACTTTCTGCTAGTCGGGTCTAATTCGTTCTGCTCTGACGTGAGAAGGCCAGGGTGTCTTTCCTGATCCTGTCACACGGGGGCGCCCTGGTTTAATATCCCAGCCTGACAGTTACTCTCTTCTTTGTTTCTGGTTCACTTGCCTCAAGGTTTACTCAGGTGCACATGCGTGTCGTCCAGAAAAACGACGCTGGTATTGATGATGTCAACAGCAGACTCCAACAGACAGTGTTGTGTGTGTTTCCCTTCATCTGCCTGTACCCCTGTAGAAAGTTCAGTATTTGTGGTCATAGATGTGCCGCTGAGTGTGGATCTCAGCCCTGGTACTGACCCTCACCTGCTATCAGTCACATGAGGACGGCAAACGGTCTCCTTTCTGATCTCTAGGCCCCTGATCTGCCGATTTTCCACGATTGAGCCGAAACGTTCAGTAGAGGTGTTGGATTTAGGTTTTTTTTTTTTTTTTTTTTTTTTTTTTGGTATTGTGATGGTTTAATAATAGTTTGCGATGGAAAATGAAGTTTAAAAACTTGGTTTATAAAACAAAATTTGTGTTAATACACAATCTTGAGTTTCAAACGCCTCTTTAAAAAGATTTTAGTGCCCGTTTTCCCTGTTTTTAGTGGGATTCTTTGGTTTTTACAAGCCATGTTGTTCCTGATTTTGTGTGTGTGTGTGTGTGTGTGTGTGTGTGTGTGTGTGTGTGTGCGCGCGCGCTTGCTTGCTCAGCTCCAGTACACACTCCCCTCCTCCGGTTGCTGCTGACCCTGTCAGGGCCACCAGGGGGCACTCTACCAGAGCGACGCTCCCTCCCATCTGGACAGGCGGCCGGTAATCCTGACCTGGTTTACTGCTCATTACTAGTAGGGTTGTGCTCTTTTCAGGGAAGAAAAAAAAAGTTTGACTTTTGTACGTTGTAAAGAGATTCAACAATCGATTTTTTGCAGATGTTTTTGTATCCTCTGGACCAATAAATGTCTAAAACCTGTGACTCCGTGTCATTTCAGTGTCTGTCCCTGTGTCTGAGGTACACCTAACCAGTGGGGGGCCGGGTGACTGTACCTTTATAATACTGACATTTAACATCACGCTCTGGTGGGTGTCACACTGCAGGGGGGAGGTTGGCGTCTTTCTGCAGGGACGCCCCTGGCCGAGTTTCCTGCTCCTCCTCATCCGCACTCACACCTTTACGGAACGTGCTAGAAGCACTATGTACCCAGAGCTCTCAACTCAACAATAAATCTTACACCTTTTTTTTATTTTTTAACCCGCTGGGTTTTTCTTTTTCCTCCGTCATGATGGCTGCGGTAAGTTCCATCCCCTGTGATGTGTCATTTACACGATTCTCAGTCATCAGATGACACAACGGCTCTGTACCCAGATGGCCAGCGTGAGGCGCTCTCGTAACCCCCTAGCCCCTCTTGCACATTAATCCCCAATCCCCTGCCCTCCGTGTGGATCACAAGCTTACATCCCCCACCGCCTGCGCAGAGACTCAGTGTGACCATGAACAGGCTGACGGCCAGGGTGGCCCCCTCCCCGCCTGCTCCGCCAGGTAACCCGCTCCCGCCCATGCTCTGGTACCCGGTGACTCCGCGTTACTCGCGTGTTACTCACGGTTTTATGCTGCGGGTACCCACCGAGACGTTGGTGATATTCTGCCTTATGACTGAATTTATTCTGCAGTTTGAATTTGTCAGCTTGACCCAGTACCAGTCTACTGGTCAACAGATACAAGAATAGCTGTGAAAGTATGTGATGTAATGGCAAACAAGTGAAACTGCGTCTTACTCTAGTAGAAGTAAGTGACTGAGTCTGTTGCCGTTATTGCAGAACGCAGTTGCTCTGATCTGTGCCTTTAAATCATGAATCCTGGAGGTACAGGGGCTGTTTTCTTATACTCATTAGAAGAGAAGTTAAAATCCTGTCTGGTGATCAACTTTTGGACTCAAGTTTTTTTTCCCCATTCCCAGGATGCCTTGCAAGTAGCTCAGAATATGAATGAAATGCTGTGTAATTAGGAAGCGTTTCTCTTTGCTCTGTTAAATTCTCTCTGCTCTTGCTTTTTGAATGTCTTACTCTCTGCAGCTGAAAGGTTATTTTCCCTTGTGGGAACCTTTAATCAGAACGTAGGTCAGAGTATTTCCTAAAATACACGATATTTGAAGACTCTGTATCATTATTTCTAACAGAACGAGACGACTGAACCATAAAACATTTTATTTTTGGGGGGGAGGTGGGGGGTTTTCAGTGGAACACTGGGGCTGCTTGCTATTGATCTTGATCTCTCTCCTGCTCTGCTGCAGACGGGCAGAGAGATGAGCAACCTGAAGCTGGCATTTCCATGGCAGAGGGCTGGGCTGATCGTGCAGGCAGCTGCTGCCCCCGGTGGCCACTGCAGATGATGCGGCGGGTGGCCTGGGGTCTGCTGTTGGGGCCCTCGGTGGCCCTGTCCTGGGCTGGCTGCACACAGAGCGCCAGGGCAGCCCTGCAGAGATGGCACGCGCCCTTCTTCATCACCTGCTTCTGCTGTGCGGGGAACATGCTGCTCTTCCCATTCTACTACCTGGGCCAACTTGTGGGCGCAGAGAAGAGGCAGGGCCCCACGGCATCCTTCAGGTGGCGCCACTGAGCTGGTCCATTCATTTCCCAGCTGCGGTGATTCTGGAGCAGGCGTAGGGAGTTCCAGAGGTCCAGAAAGTAAAAATCCAGACCAAGATTTTGTTTCAACCAACTGGTTGAATACACTATTGACTATGTGTTTCCCAACCGAATCCCTGGGGACCCACAGACAGTCCAGATTTTTGCTCCCTTCCAGCTCCCTAGGGTGATATTTTTTTTGATCATTGGAGCATTGGGAGGGAGCAAAAACGTAGACTGTCTGCAGGTCCCGAGGACCTGATCGGGAAACCCTGCTTTATACTGTACTGGTTGGCTGAATCACGTTATCTTAGACTGAATTTTTATTTTATGGACCTGAACTATCCACCTCTGTTCTGGAGTCGGTGAGCATGGAGCATGATGAGATACTGGTGCATCGCTGGAGGCACATACTAAGGGTAACCTGAAGATGGAAACCTTGGACTGAGATCCAAAGTACAGTGATACCTGTAATTGGTTTGAAGACACGGCTCCTGGATACAATTTCTCGTGGGTACAAACAATTTTTCCCATAAGGAATAATGGGAAAGGGATTAATTGGTTTTCCGGCCCCAAAATTCCCCCATACAAAACATGTATAGGTACAATAATTGAGCTTTTAGTGACAATATAAGTAGTATTGATTAAGAATATAATATTTTTCGGCATATTGGACACACATCTTTAAATGCATAAACTGCGCTATGGACGTACATGATAGAGAACAAGTCCCGTAGGCTAGGCTGCTCACGTAGCCTACAGCGAACAAAAAAAAAAATGTTGCTAACAATAAAACGTTGAAAAAAGCTTAAATATTACAGTCAATTGTGTTACTAATAAAAATGTAGAAAAAGGGCAAATTCAGTGTTATCACAAATTTATGAAAAAATGCTTACGATACGGCAATCAGTTAGCCTATGCGGGAAGGATACGTACCTCTTTCCCGTATTGTAACGCACATCTGTACGTACGTATCTTACGTTAAGGACTATTTTACCTTTAGGAAGCATTTTTTATGAAAAAAAAAACTCATGCATTTACAAGAGTGGATGTAAACATACGTATCATAGCGCCGCTCTGGTGGCAACACAAAACAGCTGTTAGAATGAGCCAGCTGAAGCAATCTAAAGAAATCGTATCGTATCTTTTCGTTCCATTTAACTGTGCGTTTCAGTTTAATGGATGTATTTTTAACTATGACCTGGGTGTGCACATTTTCCTGGTTCCCCATTGATTATGCATATAGCGATAACGAGGCGGGCGGGCTCGCGGTACCGCTCGTGGCACCAAACATTGCTCACGGCTACAGCGAGATTTTATTAAATAAGAATGCTGGAGACTCAAGTTACTCGTGGCCTCAGACGCTCGTGGGTACAGGTACCACTATACCATGAGGAGGAGCAAACAAGTACAGGGAGAACATGCACAAGTGCCAGGGTCTCCGTAGGGGTGTGAGGTGATGATGTCAGGGGACAGCCTGGGATTATCTCTCCGCAGAGTGATAACCAAACACAGACTGTCACAGGTTCTAAATCCTTTTATCATAAGCTGCTTTGTCACCCTGATCTATGCTGATCTCCAGCTAAACCAGAGTCAGTGTAATGAATTGCCTTTGGTGTTTTCACAATTTTGCGTGACCCTTTTTACTTTCTTGTCATGTGGGTGGTGTGGTGGCTTCTTGTTTCAGTCCTCCGGGGTTTAAGGTTCAGGGTTCGAACCCTGCCTCTGCACTGGGTGGCTGGGGTTTGTGTTGTGTGGGTTATGCTGACTGACATCTCCAGATCACCCCCAACAGCTTCTCATGCAGGGTGTCCTCCTGCACTCTGCTCACTGGGGGAGCCTCTCCACTCCTCCAGCCCTACATGAAGGGTGTAAAGCTGAATGGATGGATTCCATATGGGTGTCTGTTGTCACGCCCTTCATTAGATCCATAAATAACACCCCTCTCTCCTTTCTTACACCCCTCTTGTCTTCAAGTCGGGCACCTTTTGCTCAGAAGTGTGTCCTCATTCATCTGCGAGTGTGTTACCCATAAGTGCTTACGGCTGTGGGTCCCTCTTCTTCTCCAGGCAGTGCAGCGCCTTCCTGGGGGAGGAGGGTGTGACCCTGCGCGCCATGTTCTGGACTGGCGCGCCCTTCTCCGTGCTCTGGAGCCTCTCCTGCTACTTGTACCTGCTGGCTCTCCGCCGCATCTCCGCCGGCGACGCCAGCGCCATCCTGTGCTGCAGTCGCGCCTTCGCATTCCTGCTCTCCTGGATCGGCCTGAGGGACACCTTCATGGGAGTGAGGGTAAGCGGGCTGGGACCCCCACGAGGACGTCTGGTCACATGGCCAGCTCTGCCCACCAAGTAGCCTGCTGGCATCGGGGTGGAGGTCACAGGAAATCTCAGCGAAAAACCTTCTGCAGGACATTGAAACCACAAAGAGCCAAACCACTGAAAGGATGAAGCAGGGTGATGCACAGCCATGTTATTTTCTTTCCCCCAGATAGTAGGGACCATCCTTTCCGTCACCGGAATTGTCATGATGGCCTATGCGGATGGTTTCCATGGCGACTCCATCACGGGTGTGGCCCTGGCGGTGGGTTCCGCGTGTGCCTCGGCCCTCTTCAAGGTCAGCGGACGCGTGTGAGCATGTTGCCGCGCTGCTGCCACCCTCTGCTGGCTGCAATGTGCATCTCCCCATCCCTCAGGTTCTCCTTAGGAGGCGTGTAGGGGAAGAGCAGCCTGGGGGCGCCAGCGTGCTGCTGTCCTGCGTGGGGCTGTGCGGCGCCTGCCTGCAGTCCTGGCTCTGTGGGCTGCTCTGCCTGACGGGCGTGGAGGACTGGCCAACCACTCAGGGCGCGGCCTGGGGAGAGCTGTGCCTGGCCGGCCTGCTGTCGCTTTGTGAGCCGCCGCCCAGCAACCAGCCCCACCGCCAAGCAGACACCGTGCTTCTGCATTAAGCGCCATGTCAGGCTACACACAAGGCGTCATTTTCTCATCACAGCTAGCAGACAGATTATTGCTCAATCAGACATACATATAGGGCCAAAAGTATCTGCAAATTAATCAGAGGAATTTCCTGTTTAATTCACACCCACTGCTGACGCAGGTGTATAAGTAAGCGAACAGTTACGCAAACTCCTGCAACAATCATTATCGGCAGAATGGGTGGTCGTGTCAAAGAGGTTATTGACTTTCCACTTGGCACCATCGCAGGGCGCCATCTTTCTAACAAGGCTGGTCACCTCATTTCTGCCCTGGTCAACATTAAGTGAAGTGACTGTGAGTGAAGGTCACTGTGATCTGTGAGCAAGTTCAGGTGTGAAGTGGTCGGGCACACGAGCTCACAGAACGGGAAATGATCACCCGACATCAATACCCAACCTGAATGGCAGCAAATCCCACCAGCGACATGCCGGCATCTAGCGGGAAGCCTTCGCAGAAGAGCAGAGCCTATTACAGCAACAAAGGCCACCAACTTCACGTTAATAGCCTGGGTTTCGTAATGAGACGTTGGATAAGCTGGTGTCCACATACTTTTGGCTGAATACTGTACATTTTTGAGAGAGAGCAGGGTCAGACAGTCCCAGGTGCGACTGGGGGCCCAACAGGGAATTTACTCTGCCGATTGGGATTTAAACCAGAGACCATAACAGGTGCTTTAACTGCGTTTACAAACATGCAGGAATTTCTGACATGCTTCTTTATGAATGAGCTGGCTAACGTCACGCCTCCCGTGCTGCGCAGCCTTCACTGCGGCGGTGACTCTGGGAAGGGCTCTCACCTACCCGGCCCTCATCGCGCTCTGCATCCTGATGAGCATCCCGGCCAGCACAGGTACCGCCAGAGGCAGGGGGGAGATGATCGCAATGGCACAACAGCTGTTAAATGCGTGTAAAGGGAATTATCCATCATCACGATTTACGCAGGATGACAGCAATGCAGTACAGGCTGAGAGCTGTATGAATAGATGTCTGTTTATATAAAACATAACATTTGTTGATGTGTATAAAGCAGCTCTGGACTGACATCCTGTCATCTGCTTTTTATAGCTGCAGATTTCTACCTGGCTGCATCACCTCAGCTCAGCCAAGTCAGACTAGCAGCAGCCAGTACTATTGGAGTAGGCTACCTCCTGCTGCTCTTTCCTGAGAACTGGGATGAGAGCACCCTCCGGTGGTTCGGAGGTCTTTGGCAGGGCAGGTGGCGAGAAGAACCTGGAGAGGAGGTCGACACTGGGACCGTGTCCCACGCTAAGGCGAAACCTGCTGGTTTGGCAGTACCGCTGTAAATCTGTAGGGTGGCACTCGCAGCTCACATTAGGAGAGTCGTGTAAAACTTAAAGTCAAGAAAGATCAGCATTATAACCTGGCAAATTCTTTGAGAACAAACTCTGCCCTACATACAGTTTATGTCAGCTAGACAGGTTATAATCCAAATCATTATCCAGTTCAGAGTCATGGGGGACCTAACTGGACCCCATCTCATACAGGTACACCTTCGGTAGGACAGCAGTGCATTGCAGGATCTGCTCCACATAATGTACACATGGACACAAACAAAGGAAAAGTTACGGAGTGCTTTCCTTTGGCTAAACATGAAGTATTTTATTAATTGTTTCAAATATACTGCCCTGGGCATTTGAGAAATAAAATATAACTAATAAAAATCAGTCCCTGGTCTGTTTTCCGTATGATTGCTCCGCAATAACTGCTCATTTAAGCTACTCAAAATGATCATGTGTTTAATTGTCCCGTAGATTTCATTACACATCTCCGTATTGGTGGATTAATTGAAATATGTACACGAGATTCTCAAAACCACATGTTCGCAACTATTACAAATCACATACTGCGTGGACTATGGTTGGTTAGAAGAGGATAGACGGATGACGGATGGTCACAGAGCAGCTTTGGGGAATAAAAACACAGGGCAGAGTGACAGCCGCTCCCCTCGGCCATGAGACTCTGTGATACAGACATTTATATAGCACTAGACAAACTATTCATCGTGATCAAGCCAACAGCCCATATAACTTCATTGTAAGGGCATAGCTACAATGTATTTTCCATAAATATATTCGAAAAATTATATAAAATTATATGTTCGTGTAAAATAACTTTAACGGTACTTAATTTTATAATTCAGTTCAACAAATGCTCTTTATACATGCAACAACAGCGTGTTTTGGGGTTAATATTTAGCATTCCCACACTGCATGACTGTTATGCGATTCTTCTTTACAAAATCGACTACTTATACCGCAGCTAAAAGAGCCCTTTTTGCTAAACAAATCCATTGGTCGGCGATGCGCCCTCCGCTCCGCTAGGTGGCAGCATGGCACAGCACACATGCTATTTTCCCGCTGCGTCGCTTCGCACCATAGAAAGCGGCCGTGGCGGTTCCCCGTCGAAGGCGTGCTTGGGAAACAGTTTCTGAAAATATGGCACTCAATGCAGGTTCCTTTCATCTTTGTTTTTTTATGTTGTTGCATTAACACTGTGTTGTTCTTGGTTTTATGATGAAGGCAGCGCAGTCTTTCCGTCTAAAGGAAGTTAAATGAATCGATGCTATTCCAGCTGTGTACCTTTGCTACTTGCTCCTTGCAGCATGGATCCGTTTTATGTGTAAAGACTTAGTTATTTTGTAGTTGGGAATAAAAGTTTGACGTCTGTATGGCGATGAAAAACTTAGTTTGTATGTCTTTCGGCCTGCGGAACAGACGAAATTGAATGAGCTTGAATTTAATGATGACCTCGGTTTGCTGCCGGTATTCTAACAGATATTTCAGATAGATACGAGGAGATATAATTTGTTAATCCAAGGGCGAAATTGTTTTGTATCTATATTATCAAGTGGTACTTCACGTATTATCTTGTACTTGAATACTGTAAGATAATGTATTTGTATAGTGGGATGTTTGACGAAACCTTTGTTTTTCCGTGTAGTGTATGTTAAGTGTGGCATCACCATATCGAGATATATATATATATATATATATATATATATATAGCTGCAATATGCATGAAAGATCAGCTTGTAAATTTAACCTTTCCAACAGTAATGGTAACCAGAGAAGTGACTAGTTAAGTGGTTTGAATGGTTATTCATAGATTTCCAGAAGACCTATGTTGACCATTTGATTGAAAGCATATTCCTTTTCATGACATGCGGGCCTCACTGATGACGTAATGCAGTCTTTCCTGCCCTTTTGCTGCAGAGGATGAGGAGTTTGATTGGGAACCTCCTTCTGAAGCTGAGATGAAGGTCATCCAGGCTCGGAGGGAACGTCAGGATAAAATTAGCAAGCTCATGGGAGACTACCTCCTGAAGGGCTACAAGATGCTGGGGGAGACGTGCGGCCAGTGCGAGGTGAGCGACCTGCATTTCATCCACATGCAGTGTAGGGCTGCAGGCAGCCTGAAGCCCCTGCCAGACAACATTGGGGCAGGTGGGGAGCATTCTGGATGGGATGTCGGTGTATTGCAGGACGCACACGCCGCATGCATGCGCCGCACGCAGAAATGCTGAGTCACCTAAAACTTGTCTTTGGACTGCAGCAGGAATCCTTTGCAATACTAAGGGAAGGTTTACACCGAGCTGGGATTCACTCCCTTTTCCCTGGCTATGTGAAGCGACAGGGGCTGCCCTCTGTGTCACTGTCCTGTGCTTTTTTTTAATTATAGTAAAACAAATATCGCAGATGCTTCATAAATTTTTCAGTGCAAAATGTTACGGATAAGGATGGTGTTTCCTTCCAGACGATCCTGCTGCAGGACAGGCAGAAGAAGAACTATTGCGTGGCCTGTCAGGAACTGGACTCTGACGTCGACAAGGACAACCCGGGTATGAGTCCCTCTGAGCGCTTGACGGCTTCCTCCCCACGAAGCTCCGCATGGCTACCCTGCTCCTGAACCCCTGCTTTTTCCTTCTCTACTCAGCGCTCAATGCACAGGCCGCGCTGTCGCAGGTCAGGGAGAGGCAGCTGGCAGCTCAGGACTCCCCGCAGGGGGGCGGAGCCTCATCCGGCGACTCCTCCCTCTCAGTATCCGGGCTCCCACGGCCCGAGCACTGCGAGGGTGCTGCCTCGGGGCTGCGAGGGCCGTCGCTCGCACCTCCGGCCCCGCCTGCACCCGCGTCTGTGCCCGGACTGACTACCTGCCACGTCGCCACGGTGCCCAAACCTGTTCGGCCCATCCAGGCCCCGGTGGCGGTGCCTAGCCACACGCAGCACCCTGCCGTGTCCTGCGCTGAGGAGGCTTTGCTGCAGAAGCTGCGCTGGGCTGCACAGGAGCTCCAGCAGTCCACTTCGGTAGAGGCTAGCGCCCAGCTGTGCAGCCTTATCCGGAGCTGTGCAGAGTCCCTGCGTAGCCTGAAGGAACTGCAACAGCCCTGACGCTGGTCTCCCTAAATGTCGCTTTCTCCTTTTCTTCCCCTTTTTAAACGTGGTATTACAACAGGAATATCTCAGATCAGGCCGATCCATGCTGCCCAAAGCTGGAAAAACACAGCTCTCCTTCCCAGTAAAGGGGAACCTTAATGCAAACGGTCATGGTCCTGGTGCTTTGAGGCTACTGCTGTTTCTGTGGTAGAGCTGCGTGATGTCTGTCTTTTATTTGCAAGACTGTCACTTTAAGAGCAAAGGAGAGGCCATTGTAATATGTTCTGAAACTTCTCCCATAATGCCGAGTCATACCAATACAGCTATTTAAAGTTATTAAATTTAATGGTAGAGCTGTTTTCAGTCCTGAAGGAAAGCTGCGTTCAGGATGATTAGTTCCTGATCGTTACCCTGTACTGCTATGAAGAAAAAACTGTAGTGGAACAGCAGACCGTAGAAAACCTCCCAGATAATAGATTCAGATTAACACCCACACCGCACAGTTTAATCGAGTATCTCTCTAGCTACATTGTACAGCTTGTTCCGGATTTAAGGACGCGAATGTGTCGACCTGTTACTTGGTGAAATTCACATCATATGCCCTGCCAATAAACTCCAACTTCACCGTTGTTTTGGAACTTTACTCCTTTACTGTCACGTTATTTTGCTTTTGGAAATGGGGGATATACAAAATGTCATTTACTTTCATTTAGCACGTACATAATATACAGTCTGAAATTACAGGTTGGCGGTGTTAAACGTTGATTTTTCAGGCTCCTTTTGCGAAGCCCGTATATCTTTATAGCATTATTTTGGTTTAATAATAGTATTATTGCTTTAAAAAGCGGCCTCCGTGTCCGCTGTCCCGAGCGAAGGCCGAGTCCTTGAGGGGTCGGGAGGATGTGGGCGGGGAGGCGGAAGGGGCGATGGGGGAGCGCAGACAAAGGGACGCACGGAGGGCAGCGAGCCCCAGAACTATAGCGCCACTGATGGAGCTGCTGGGACCGGCGGCGCTTCAGAGCTGCAGTTAGACATCTGGGCACGAATAGCGGACATCACGGCCGGAGGTGAGGCGCGACTTCAGCCTTTAATGTCCTTTTTAATACGTGCTGGAAAACAGGGACGTCCTGCTCTGAAAGAAAGCCGCTTAGACCGCGTCGCGGATTCTCTCTCAGTCATTTAGGCATCTGGGAGTGTTTGTGTTTATTCGTAAAAGCGCGATTTATCCTGATACAAAGTAGCGTACTCTTAACTGCTGCGATCTACCAGCACACAGCTGTTTATAGATGCATGGCATTGAGATATAAAGCTAAAATCAATGTGTCAATTGTCAGATCATAAAAGGAAATTAGAATCAACATGAAAATATGACCTACATTATATTGCGATCTTTTTAGATAAAATATGGTAGGATTTGGTTTTATTAAGCGTATGTGAACATCTTATTTCGCCAGTGATAGACGGGAAGATGAACGGATTGCAGCCCGCTTCTGCGCCCGAGTGTCCGGTCGGGAGCGTCTGCTCCATCGAGGGTCTGCCTCCTCTGCCGAAGGGCCTCAGCGGCATCCTCAACTCCAGCGGCGGCTCCTGGAGGGACATCGAGAAAGTCTACAGCAAGAAGACCCGCATCCAGGCCGACATCAGCAAGTCCCGGCTCAGCGACTCTCTCGGGCGTAGCAAACCGGCCAGCCTGGACGCGGCGCTCGCCGTGCTCCGTAAAGAGATGGTACGGGGGGGGGGAATCGGCGCAGACATAAAAATGCACTTCAGTTGAATTAGGCCGAAGTTTTGTCACATCTAAAGCAGTTTGTATTTGTACGGCAGCATATACATATAGAGATAACACATTACAAGGAACACTAAAAGTGGTCGCAGATCGCCATTTTCACCTTCATAGCTCTGGTAAACTTGGTACGTGTTTTTTGTTAAATGACCGTGTAGAACGGCTCCAGAGCGCTCTGTATTGAGAGATCATTCACTGCCCTTTGTCTCACTCCCAAGGTGGGCCTCCGCCAGCTGGACATGTCTCTGCTCTGTCAGCTCTGGTCTCTTTATGAGTCTATCCAGGAGTGCAAAGGAGTCTTTCATGACTACTCGTCCTCTCTCCTCTCTGAGAGCTCCTTCACCACAGAGAATGGCTATTCTGAGGAAGAGGAGGAGGAGGAGGAGATGGAGGAGGATGAGGAACATCAAGGACAGGGAGGCCCTCAGGCCCCGTCTACCACATCTCTGCCGCTTCCGCAGCCTGCTCAGAACTCCAGGGACCAGTGGATCAAGGAGTCCTTTCACATCCCCTTATAAAGGCAGTGAGTCCTTCTCTCTGACTCACACTCTACACGCCTATGGGATTTAACGCGCTGAGCCCTCAACCTGTCTCACATTCTACACACTGATTGGATTTAACACACTGAGCTCTCGACCGGTCTCACATTCTACACACCCATGGGATTTAACACACTGAGCTCTCGACCTCTAGTACATTCTACACACCCATGGGATTTAACACACCGATCCCTCGACCTCTCGCACATTCTACACACCCATGGGATTTAACACACCGAGCCCTCGACCTCTCGCATATTCTACACACCCATGGGAATTAACACACCGATCCCTCGACCTCTCGCACATTCTACACACCCATGGGATTTAACACACCGATCCCTCGACCTCTCGCACATTCTACACACCCATGGGATTTAACACACCCTCTGTCACACCCATAGAGTGTAATGACTGCATTTTTATGTCCACTTAATGCCTCCTTAGTGAACCTCAGCGTATCTTAGTTTTAAACGGTGCTATTTTTTCTGCACTTCTCTGCATTTAAACAGCAGCTAAATGCTCACAGTTCTGCAGGGGTATTTAAGCTCATGTGTGTATATATGGCAATTACACAGTCTGCAATTTTTTAAAACTTTGAGGCTTGAATGTAATTATTATCCTATTTGAATATCTTGTAAATAAAACTTTTTAAAATATTCATTATGCTTCTTTACCGAGCTGTATAAAATGTAAGTGAATATTCAGAATAATTTACAAGCTCTGTTTGCAGTGATTATGATATTAAGATACTAGAATGTCAAAGATATACTACAATTACTTTGTTGATAATACAAACGGGCCCTTAGAATGTTAACAGTGCTTTTTATTATTAAAAAGGACAGTATTTACATAACAAAATGCTGCTGTTGTTTCATGAGCCTCACTGACACAAAGCATTGACAACTTTACTTTTATATTCCTAAACTGGGATTTACGTCGTTTTGTTTGTCTTATTCCATATTATTACAACTGACCACTAGATGGCGGAAACGTTTAATTTGAAATGAAACACGTACGTAATACGTAACTGAGACATTTGTTTCATGTCTCGTTGCCCTGTTATAAAAGTGTAAGACAATAATACATCAGGGCAAATTCTGTTTCACCATGATTTTGTGTGTCATTACATATTTAAGCATTATTATTATCATCATCACTGTCCATGTGCTGAATGGATGCTTAGAAAACTTACAATGTTGTAAAACGTGATAAATAATTTTAAAATGTCAACTAATATGAGCTTGTGACCATTTCTGAAAACGATTAGACAGGACTGTGGCAGCAGTGTCACCACAGACGTGGGGGTTTAATCTCAAGCTGCATGTTCTCCCTGCCTTTTGTGAGTTTCTAGACGCTTCTGGCCGTGCGCATACATGTGACTAAGACAGTCCCGATGCCCTGTGCTAGGCCGCAGGATCTCTATCACCTTGTACCAGATAAGAATTCTGAAACTGTAGAAATGTCAATCAAAGCAGGTAAAACAGAGAGCATCATGGGGAAGCCGACTGAGATACTCTTACACGCTACTTACTCCTGAGATACTCTTACACGCTACTTACTCCAGGCTCTGCCCAGACGAGCGTCTCCCGCTGGACCCGTCACAATAGCAAAGCAAATGGAACCAAACAGGAAGTCCAGCTGGCATCCGGAACAGCCCGTGGGCCGTCTGGGTTGGGCCGCGCCGAGTCCCGGGGTGAGCTGGCAGCATCTCTGGTTCCCATGGCGACTTGTATAAACAACATACTGACGCTCGTCGGCATATTAGGAGATGTGGCGGTTTGGACTATTCATAAGTGCCTACGGGGAGAAGAGCGAGGAGGCCAGACATTCCAGCCAATGAGCGACAGAGCTGCTGGTGAAGACCAGCCCTCACATGACCTGCATTTGGAGAATTATCGCAATGAATCATACGTCGCCTCTTAAAGTGATCTCCTCTGAGCACTGCGATGGCCTGACTGCGTGTTGTACAGTGGGTACTTGCTGTGTCATGCATGCAGTGCTTGGGCTGGCTTCAAAACCCACCACTGCTCCATGTGTGTAGAGTTTGCACTTTCCTCCGAGTCATGTGGGTCTCTCTCGCCTCTTGTGATCCAAGGACATGTGGTCAGGCTGATCGGTGTCTCTGCATTGGCAATAGACTGTGGGTGTGCCGGTACCCTGAAGTGGACTGGTATCCCATCTAGGGTGTCCCCCCCCCGACAATCCTGACTGGGATAATTGCTCAGGAGATGAATACTTCTTGGCTATTTGTTGACCGTGCACAGTAAAGTCAAACCCTAGAGAGAATGTCCAGCACTCATCAGAAGTACTGAGCTGATGCCAGCCTAACTTACCCACGAGACGAATAAAGAGCACAATAGCGGCCTGGTCATGTGACCTGCCAGCTGCCTCGGGGTATTTTGGTCCCGGACGGGTCCCGCAGACAAAGGAATCTGGAACACTTGCCATCTTGGGCCACACAAAATCCACAGGTTCACAATTAATAACAGCCGCAGCTACAGCGCTAATTATAACACGCTTGCTCATACACCGAATACTTATGTATTAGCAATAATTACTGAAAAAAGAGCTCAGATGTTTTTGATAGCCCAGCCATTGCTTGAATGTCCGCAAGCGACAGACACACTCGTACCCTATTTGCATCTCCCCAGGCCTTACATCGTGATCGACGTGGGGCAGGTGTCTGGTAACTCCTATCTATATATATCCAGGTCAGTGCGGTGAATGAGCTCTAATCTTCCACTGCAGAGGGGGAATTTTCCCTCTGCACTTTCTGGCTTGTCAGCAAACACCAGCACTTACTGGTTCTTTTAATCTCTTATCTAGTTTGGACACCGTCTTCGTTCCAGGAGCATATATACCACAGGGTTGCTTTCCTGGTTGGACAGTGAATTATTCATTGTTTTTGCAGAAAGTAGAGAGAATGTCTGGGCCAGACTCCTCCCCCTCACTCTGCTTAACAGGCATTTAGTGTGTTCTGGGGAAGAGTTTGGGTGGAAGGGACAGGCACTTATGCTAAGTCGTTCGTTAACAAGCAGAGGAAAACAAACCATTCCTGAGTATCACTCTCGTCGTTTAAAGTGATTAGAAGTGAGAGTGCCGCCTGTAGATACAGCAGGAGCGGGATTGAGAGAGGGAGCCGTTCCTACTGGCAGGAACAGCATTGTAACTGATAAGGCGATTTGAAGTGCGAGTGCTGCCTGTAAATACAGCAGGAGCGGGATTGAGAGAGGGAGCCGTTCCTACTGGCAGGAACAGCATTGTAACTGATAAGGCGATGGTGACTCCCAGCTGGGAAACAACAACCAGCAACAAACTGAAAGTGCACAGGAAACGTCTGAGCAGGAACAGGAAGCCTGCCCCCCCGCTGCGTCCTTGCATGGCAGCCCTCCGTCTCCCCCTGCTGAACTGCGTGTCGGCCAATCGTGGCCCGTTTGTATGGTGTGTTGTTTACATTTCTCTTTGATCGCTCTTCCCTCGCTTGACTCCCAGTCCTGGTGTTTTTGGTTGAGCGGCGGATATTTCTGCATAAACTCCCGCTTGGCCGGTATTTGTTCTCGAATGGTTCCTAAAATAGGAGTTAAAGGACAACAGCCCCCAGGGACTCTGACGTTCCTGCAAAGTGCAGGCTGAGCTGGATCCTGTGACTGAAATAGATCACGTCTTCACTGTAGCCAATCTGTTTGTTTCTCCTGAGGACTGATACTCGCTGACTGTATTCAGCAATGCACAACGTGATGACATCATTTAATCATATCTCTTTCCACTTCATTGCTCCAAACACTATAACTAAGCCTAGATCCTTTAATACTTCCACCAAGTCAAGCTGTATAACTTTTGAATATTTATACCACTTGTGTGTTATAAGTCCCTACATTTGTCTTACTTTCATATAATAGTTAATAGATGTGCAAATTCACAGATCATTTTAGGCTTGAAGCTTCCAACCATTTGACATGGAGAGAACATGCAAACTCCACACACACGGAACCCCTGGCAAGGACTCAAACCCAGGAACCAGTGCCGGGCAACAGTGCCAACCATTGCACCACCATGCCAACCCAACTTTTGGAGATTTTAACTAAATCTCCTTGACTCTGTACTGATTAAGTGGTTGGAAGATGGAGGGATGGATGAATGAATATTAGCCTAACGAATTTTCAGCCCTATCTTGGCACCACATTTAAAACGTGTTTCTATTCTACACATTAAACAAAAATATTATCAGACATAAACGAGAGTGGCGATAATCCAATTAAATGTAACCAATGGTGGGACTTGTTTGACTTTTTAACTTGAATTACCTCCATCCTTCTATTCATCTTCCTACTTCTTATCCTTGCGGGGATACATCTTGAATAGGACGCCAGGGCTTGCGGTTATATTTTTGATTGATATGATTACGATTCATTTACCTTTAGTAAAGTACCTTTATTTATAGTATTTGGGTCTTAATTAAAATTGGACTATGGTGTTTGGGCTCCGTCTTAATAAAGCGTAAATATCAAACATAATCCGATGTTACCGTACTTACTGCTGCATTCTGCCAAACGGGAGTGGGTTTAATTACATTCTCCACTGAATCGGTATGAATAGCAAACACGGGCAATGGGCTGCAGCCTGCCTCGTGAAAACAAATACTCAGAAGGCATCTTTTTCTATACTGACGCGTTATTGTGAGCGAGGCGCCGCCCCTATACTGCCTGCAGGCTCCGCTTACGATCAGCACCCCATCCCGTCTCTCCTCTGTCGGAGCGACAGTCCGTCAGTCTGCGGAGCGCAGTGCGGCCTAATCATCATTGGGGAGTTACTGCCAAAGTAGCCCACTGGTGGCTGTTCGGTAGAGAATAGAAAATACATATAAAAAATAAGCTGCCATTATTTTGTTGATATCCTGCACATGCGCCTTATCTAAGGTGCAGTCATGTCATGCGCTCGGGTAATTTCCAGGCTGTATCTCTCACTAAGAAACAAGCTTTTAACGCTTTTGAAAATGAATATCCATGCATTTTATTTCATCATATTTTATTTCGATGGCGAACTCAAGAGCAGCATTCCAAAAGTGCTTAATATTATGAATATATTTGCAACAGTATTATACAAATATAATACATATTTTGCTTCACTTCTGACCATGACATGTTCATCTGCTGAAGTCTTAATTAATGCGGAAGCTTAACCCAAGACTGCGAGTAAACTGAACGCCACAAACCGAGGAATAGGACGTGTGTGTGGGTGAGGCCCCCTAAGAGCCCGAAGGGCTGAACTGGCACCTGGTGGTCTTAGGGTCGATTCCCGGCGCAGCTCCATCACCCCCAGCTGCCCGTGCCTCTCAAACACGTTTATAAATAAACACGAGGAGGGTTGAAGCTCTCAGTCATCTAGTGTAAATCTGTTTTTTGACCGAAATCGACTGAACTTCCCGTAATACTTGAACAGCAGAGGCGTCGTTTTTTTATGGGGGGAGGGCGATTTAGTTCCCCGTAGTATGTTCTTTACCCCCCCCCACAGTCCTATTGGACAGTAACGTAAATTCACATTATATATTATAATATATACTACACATTTATATAGGCCTAGTGCATATTTAATATATTACGTGCATTAATTGAGACCAGTTAACTGTTTCGGTACTTCACTTACGATCTACAAATGAAATAAATATATACGTCACTTACAAATACTAACCTCTGACAACATCAGCTAACAATTAAGAAGTCGCCCTAAGACAAATATTGTGAAACTGGAAACTTGCGGAGCGCTGGTAAGATCATGCAAGATCCAAAGTCTGCGCCGTAATCTAGTGGCGGCAGAGACGGAGATAGACCTTTGCATCGTGCTTCATCATCACGGCTCTGACATGCCTCTCCTGCTCCTCCCTCACTCTGTTACAGAGGGTCAGCCGGGGGGGGCGAAGAAACGACATTAAGAATATTCTCAATGAACAGCAATAACCCAGCGAGCTGCTGCCTCCGGAGAGCTCAGGGCGGACTCCTTTTTCGCGCCTATCAACTTTCATACAAGATTTGAGAGACTGTTAAGTTAAAAGCAATAACCAGCTGGACTAAAAGCGTAGTGTTACTTTTAGTTAACGGGAAACGGGGCTCCCCATATTAAGAGAGAGCGATGTCCTGTATGTGAGGTCGGTTCCTCTTGTAATTTCCGTATATAGCTATTTCGTATAATAAAAGTGGGAGATGGCGACGTTTCACGTGGAGCCGGACAGCAAGCCCTATTGAAAACTGCGCCATGCTTCATTTTCACACTTTTCCCCTGCTTAATCATGTTTGAACCGAAGTGAAACTTAAAAAACGGTGTAATTTTGGATTTCGGCAAGCAATCGGCACATTTTCAGTTTCTGTTCACATTTCACCCGAAGCGCCGGGAAAATGACTTCAGTCTGGAAGAGGCTTCAGCGCGTCGGCAAGAAGGCGTCAAAGTTTCAGTTCGTGGCGTCTTACCAGGAGCTGGTGGTCGAGTGCACCAAGAAATGGTGAGTGACCCTAACCCTACCGCAAGCTGCCAGGAGCGGTGCACCAACAAGTGGCCGTAGAAATCTAACTTCAGGCACTACCAGTGCACGAAGAAGCTCGCAGGTCGGCAAAGCCATGTATGAAATGTCCCTAACGCAAAATGTCTCACGCAAAAAGTCTCATTTGAGACACGGGGCTTTTAGATACGGGACAGTGTGACTGGTTGTCGTGTGTCGCTCCGGTGGCATTTTCATATTGTACGTGTGAGTACAGCTGCACGCCTTCACAAGCAGCAGGCAACTCCGGGTATAAATACGCATAGGCTGTGGCTGATGCAGGAACTTCTGCTGTCAGAACTTATCAGCTAATCAGCAATCGTCAACAACAACAACAACAACAATAATAATAATAATAATAGCTTAATAATGTTGTTGCTGTAGTACTGATGGTACGCTTAAGGTAACTTTCACACCAGAACATAAACTTACGTAGAAAAGCCATAGGAGGAATAATAATCATGATAGTAGTAATTATAGAGCTCCTTGTTTTTTTAACAGACTGTCAAACTTAAAACATGACAATGAATCACGTGAGGATGACGATTATTACTTATACTAGTATCACGCACACTAGCTGTATTCTTCCCGTATTACGCTGAATCTGCGTCCGTATCTCTCCCCCTCGAGGTGGATCGGTCCAGTTTTCGAGAGTTTCTACCCCATTGATCTGTGTGTAATTCTGTCGGTCTTCGCTGGTGCTATTGACACAGTTGGGAAGAGAATGATAGATGGATTTCAGGCTGGGAGGCCTGGTTAGGAAAGGCACTAATTATGGAAACGTGGGGGGAGAGCCGTGCTTTTTCAATATACAGACTTCTAAGTAGATTTATCAGGGGCTCATGGTTCCCACGTGGCAAACTGTCAGTTCAGATTCTGCCCACAGATTCATTCACGCGGGTTGCCAGCACATGCAGACACACACTCAGGGCAGATTACGATCACTGGTTCACCAAAACCGCATTCCTGTAGAACATGACAAGATGCTGGAGCAGCACCAGCACGAGGAGACACACAGTGTGCGTGACAGAGCGCTAACTGCGTAACCTCAAGGCCGTCCTTCTAGGCAAATATGTCTGTCCAATAACACATGTCAATAAAATGGATGCAGGACACACCATCCATCTATCGGGCAAACACTTATTCAGGGGGGTCTGGATCTCAGGCAACCTAAGGGACAAGGAAGGGGACATAGTTTATGGGATGCCCGTCCGTTACAGGGCACAAGGCAGGGGACACCCTGGGCGGAATGCCAGTCCATTGCAGGGCACAAGGCAGGGGACACCCTGGATGAGATGCCTGTCCATCGCAGGGCACGAGGCAGGGGACGCCCTGGATGAGAAGCCTGTCCATCGCAGGGCACGAGGCAGGGGACGCCCTGGATGAGAAGCCTGTCCATCGCAGGGCACGAGGCAGGGGACGCCCTGGATAGGCCTGCAGTCTGAACGTGAATGCCGGGAATGAGGGGGGCAGGCTTGGGGAAGGTTGGGAAGGTTGGTCGCGTGTGGGCGATTCTTCTGGTTGATCGTACTTTACGGAGGACCTAATACTATGGCCAGCACCCCCCCGTCTATTTTGGTGTGCCCTGTTTGTCCCCTTACCACAGCCCATGTGCCCATCAGCACTGCTCCAATTACTGGCCTGTAATGTGAGAGACAGTGGACCAAACAGCCAATGGCGTCATTCCCCTGGAGCCCCTCCTCTCTGCAGCTGTTAGTCAATTTGGGGCAACAACTGAGGTCAAGGGTTTGTAATCAGAAGGTTGTGGGATTCAGTCCTGGAGGGCCGTGTTCTAAAAGCACCTCAGGCAATTTTCACCAGTGTAGCATCCCGCTGTAAAAATGGGCAGTACAGATAATTAAGAAATAATGTTTTGCTTTGAGTAAAAATGAGTCATTTTGATACTGGTAAGGTGCTCTGACATATCGGGGCTCTCGGGTACTCTGGGGAAATCTCAGAATGAAGGGGTTGTACAGGAAACTTTAACAACTTTCCGGAAACAGAGACCTGATGATTGTAAGCAGAACTAAAAGAAAAAAACCACAGCTGATGTCACATGACCGAGCTCCACTTCCTGTTTCACACAGGGGCGTAGATCTTACTGGTGTTTGTCACTAGACATTCTGCATGCTTTTTAAAATAAGCATGTTGCATTTGCCTTTTTCCCTATTTTAGTTTGTTATATGTAGAATATGGAGCAGCCGTCGCCCTCGTCTTCCACACCTTTGAACACAGGCAAGATGTTGCTGGCATTTAGGAACACTGACATATTTCAAAGAGCACAGATAAATCATTGGAACATTTAGAAACGAAAGCAATTGAATTATGACACTAATTTGTCTAAGCAGTCTGATATTATAGAACTATTAAATAGTAATGTTACTGTTTCCTGTGGGCCTGCAGATGCAAGCTGCAGTTGTGCTGTGGCTGGTTTGAAAAGCAGTTCAGTTAATAATGACAGCGCGACCTTAAAGGGAAAAGACAGCCGTCCCGTTTCCCTCCATTCCCCGTCGCTTTACCGCAGCTGCTTTTAGTTTAAAGTGGAGGCTGATCTCACTTGTTTACGCGACCCCACCGATGAGGTATGAAGTCTTGTACTGCCAGCCTGTTGCTGGGGAAACAGGAAACAGGAAGTGATGTAGCGCTAGGATTGTTGCTGGTGTCTGGATCAGGAGCACTGTTTCCCTGTGCCTCTGTGTTTGCCAGGCTGTGCTTTCCCTGTGCCTCCATGTTTGCCAGGCTGTGCATCACGGCCTTTCCTTCCCTTCCGACACAAACGCTGTGTCATGTGTGTCCGCTCAGGTTCGGCGCCCCCTGTAGGCCCACAGAGAAACGGGCGGGGTGAAACTCGGTGGTGTCAGTGACGTCGTCGTCCGTGTCAGGGTGTGTGTGGCGTATAGAGGAAGGGAGTCACCTATATTCTGCGGCAGTGAGGCAGCCTGTACACGGACGGCTGCTCTGTGGTCCATCTGCACGTGTCCCCGTCTGGCAGCGTGAGGTACCTGCCCTCCTGTATTATCAGCTACTTGTGGTCCCATGACAGGGGGCATGTGAAGCTGAGAATACCACTAAATATAATCCTGGGACATTTCAGCATGATATCAGTGCTCCAGTCACTACACTGTAAAAAAATCTGTTCAATTTACAGTAAATTACTGGCAGCTGTGGTTGCCAGAATGTCACCGTAAAAATTACAGTAGTACTGTTTAAATGTAATACGGTACAAATTATTATTCTGTATAATAAACTGCTTAAATCCAGATTTTTTCAAACATTTTCAGATTAAAATATTATGTTTTTATGTAAAACTAACTGTTAATAATCGTAAAAACTAAAAATTGTAACCGTAAAATGTACAGGTGTAGATTTTCCGCTGTACTGTAGTCTCCATTGATTCCAGCCATGATGCCACGTCACAGATGCAGTCTGGTTGAAGCTCTTTTATTCATAACCCTTAACAGGCCTGTGAATCACACCAGTCACCACAACAGCTGATTGTATAACAGCATACAAGAACCGGGACTACTTTACCTGGCGGAACAAGGGGAGGGTCACTGTACGGACAGTTACGCATGATGGGTAACTTATACACAGGCACACGGGGGATAAAGCTTAAACTTAAGAACTACATATTTAAAACTGTTACTTTAACACATATTCTCATGTCATTATCATGTTACACCAGTTACATTCATGTTACAACTAAGCTAATGAAGCGTCTTCTGCTGTTTTTCTTAGGCCCAGTGGATTATTTGTGACGGGACGTATCATATGCTAGCTGTCTGTTTATATACGGCCCCCTTTCCTGTTGTTTTGCAGGAAGCTTCTCCAGTATTGTCTTACTACGCTTCTCAAAGGCCCACCAACATTTTTGTTTAAATGTTTAAAGCACTTCTGAAGCAGCTCCCCAGTTTTCGTGTCAGCAGCGTTACTGTTGTTCCACCCAAAGCCGCAATCCAGCGGTCATCCAGAGGATTCCGCTGTCAGTGCTGTCCTGCCCTCTTATCTCTGGCTCCTTCTGTGTCTTGTGATGACGCCTTTGTTTCTGTTCTGCAGGCAGCCGGACAAGCTGAGGGTGGTGTGGACCAGGAGAAACAGACGCATCTGTTCAAAGGTAACGGCACTGATGCAGCTTTTAAACACAGGTAGCAATTATTGTGCCTTGTAATTACACATGGACGCGAACCCACCCATCTTAGGACAGTGTGTCACAGGCCAGGAGGCCGTGCTTGTGTCCAGGAAGGTCATCGGTTTGAGTCCTGTGGCTGGTAGAATGGTAGAATCACATCACTACTAAGTGCTTGACCAAGGTCTTTAACTGCAAAAACTGCTTCTTGGATTCTGGAATTGCACAAGAAAGCAAGACGGATGTCTGGACAACCAGAGGAATTCCTGTGTATTTAGACTTGTACAAATGGCTAATACAGTGTCATTATCCAGTACAGTGTTGTAGGGCACATAAATACAGAAGTGCTGGAAATGAGACTGTAGATCAGCCAACAGCACTGGTGTAATGTGTTACTTACAGTGCTTTTAGTGCACAGGGTGCTGGCATATTGCTGAGTGTGTATGATGGACATTCAACACACCATAGCTTCACCCTCAGCAGGCATCTTCCTCAGCCACCCTTCTGTTCTTCCGGCTGTCTGTCCTTCCGGCTGTCTGTCCTTCCGGCCGTCTGTCCTTCGGGCTGTCTGTCGTTCCGGCTTTCTGACTTTCCGGGTGTCTGACTTTCCGGGTGTCTGACTTTCCGGCTGCCTGACTATCCGGGTGCCTGACTTTCCGGGTGCCTGACCTTCCGGCTGCCTGACTTTCCGGGTGTCTGACTTTCCGGGTGTCTGTCTTTCCGGATGCCTGACTTTCCGGGTGTCTGACCTGACCATCCCTCTCCAGCTCCATGGATGGCAGCCTGGGATTAAGAACCCCTACAGGGGCATGGTGGTGTGGCCCGTTCCCGAAAACGTGGATATCACAGTCACGCTCTTCAAGGTATGACATCTCCTCGCCGGTTGAGGTGTGGAATGGTAGGCCAGTGCTGGATCTGCATGTCTGCCACTGAGCATAGGCAAGAGCTTCCTGCATGACGTACATAACTAAGTTATAATTGCTGAAGATGGTCAAGGTTATCGGAAAGATATGCTAGTTGAGGTTATTCCCAGAAAAGATGGGTCTTGAGGCTGCGTCTAGACCTAGACTGAGTCTGCATGTGTGTGATTAGACCTGATGAGGTTTGTATGCCCTGAGGTTTGGCACAGCCAAGCATCATCTGAAGAGCAGACTGCATTGAGCACTGTAAGTGTTATCAGGACTGCAGCGCACTTTCTCACTGATAAAAAGATCTCCTGGGGGTTCATGACACATGACAAGATCATCAGAACTGAAGAACAGCAGAGCATTATTCACAGACATGTATACAGGAATCGACTGAAGTTTTGCCTGTGCTTATTACGAACCAGATTAGCTTTAAATGGTTCTTCTTGTTACTTAATGACTTGCTCTGGATGCTTTCATAGGATCCCCACGCCGATCAGTTTGAAGACAAGGCCTGGACATTCGTCATCGAGAACGTGAGTGTCCATCTTCACATTCACACACCATTCACACCTAAGGGCAATTTAGTAACCCCAATGGGGAGGATGTGTAAACTCCACATGCATGAAACCCTGGTTCCAGAGGTGTGAGGCATCAGTGCTAACCACTGCACCACCATGCCTTAATGACACTGTTTATGTGAAAATAAGCAAACATTTGATTGCTAAATCATTATGGCCATGGGGTGAATTACCCCGTCAGCCACATTGACATCGAGCGACACCACTGACGTTGGCACATGACTGCCCGTCACAGGAGACGAAGGGTCACCGCAAGGTGCTGGCGTCGGTGGACGTGAACATGAAGGAGTTTGCGAGCCCCACGCTCACCCAGACGGACCTGACGCTGAAGCTGAAGCCGCTGTCGGTGAAGGTGGTGGAGGCCACGCTGAAGCTGTCCCTGTCCTGTGTGTTCCTGCGCGAGGGCAAGGCTACGTGAGTGACCAGGGCACCCCCTGCAGGCGCAGTACACCCTTCAGATACGCCACCATGGCTGTGTTTGCCACATAAAAGTCATTAGAAATGACTGATGGAAAGACAGCAGCTATAGTCACAGAAAAAAGCCCATGTACTACTTTACAAGCTGTGTTCCGTGCATAACGTGGCATGCATGGTGTGTTCCTGGTGTGTGTCCAGTGTGAAACTGGCATGACCCTGATGTGTGCTTGGTATGTTTCTGGTGTGTGTTCAGTTGTGAGCCTGCCATGTGTGCTTCGCATGTACCTAGTGTGTTCTAGTCATGTGCCTGGTATGTGCCTACTGTGTTCCTGGCATGTGCTCAGTGTGCTTGGTGTGTGCCAGGTGTGTGCTTGCAGTGTTCCCGGTGTGTGCCTGGTGTGTGTCTGCAGTGTTCCTGGTGTGTGCTAGGTGTGTGTCTGCAGTGTTCCTGGTGTGTTCCTGGTGTGTGTCTGCAGTGTTCCTGGTGTGTGCCAGGTGTGCGTCTGCAGTGTTCCTGGTGTGTGCCAGGTGTGTGTCTGCAGTGTTCCTGGTGTGTGTCTGCAGTTTTCCTGGTGTGTGCCTGGTGTGTGTCTGCAGTGTTCCTGGCGTGTGTCTGCAGTGTTCCTGGTGTGTGCCTGGTGTGTGTCTGCAGTGTTCTTGGTGTGTGCCTGGTGTGTGTCTGCAGTGTTCCTGGTGTGTGCCTGGTGTGTTTCTGCAGTGTTCCTGGTGTGTGCCAGGTGTGTGTCTGCAGTGTTCTTGGTGTGTGCCAGGTGTGTATCTGCAGTGTTCTTGGTGTGTGCCTGGTGTGTGTCTGCAGTGTTCCTGGTGTGTGCCTGGTGTGTGTCTGCAGTGTTCTTGGTGTGTGCCTGGTGTGTGTCTGCAGTGTTCCTGGTGTGTGCCTGGTGTGTATCTGCAGTGTTCCTGGTGTGTGCCAGGTGTGTGTCTGCAGTGTTCCTGGTTTGTGCCCCGTTTATGTGTGAGTGTGAACGACACAAGCCAGTGACAATGGCACTGTCCCTCAGGGACGAGGACATGCAGAGCCTGGCCAGCCTGATGAGCGTGAAGCCCACGGATATTGGGAACCTGGATGACTTCAATGAGAGCGACGAGGAGGAGGACAAGAAGCCTGGAGCCGGGTTGGGCACGGCCTCTCTGCCGGCAGGTACGCGCCGCGGCGACACCTCCCTCAAACCAGCACCCTACAGGCCGGTCCCTCCTGTTATCTGCATGCCATCTTCTCCTCTTTTATCCTCCTCTCCAGCTCCTCTCCCGCCAGCTAGACGATCGCGAGAGCAGGACTCAAGACCTCCGGTTACGATGGACCCGTCCCTGACAGGTACTCTCCCCCTCACCCTTTGCCGCCATTTTACACCCCCTCCCCCTCAGCCTGACCTAATGGGGGTGTTTGTTTGTGATGGTGATTAGGGTGCCGTCCCTCTGTGAGCTCTGAGTGCTGAGATGTGATGTATTAACTTCCTCTGTTCTGTGTGAGTGTGTGAGTGTGTGTACCTGTGTTTCCTTGGGGTTCCTGCAGGTATCCTGCTTTACTCCCCAAGGCCAGAGGCCAGACAGACCGGTGCCTCTCCTGTGGCCTCATAGCTCTAGTCTTTGAGGCTGGAGTCCCGCCTCTGCTCTCTGTGCCTCACTTCCTGTATTGTGTTATTAGTTATAGGGATGCAACAATACATTCAACTCACGATTCGATGCGATTTTCGCATGATTTTTTTAACAGAATGAGCCGCAGATAGATTTATTAAAAAATATTCCTTCATTTATCTTTCTAAACTGTGCAAAACGTGTCCTCTTCTTAACAGTGCAACTGAAATTGAATATAAAAAATCCCAAATCAAAATAAAAAAATTAACTGCATTAACTGCACCTTCCATACTGCTTTTATGAACGTTTCATAAAACGTTCAGTACATCTTCATAATGTATTCAAAAATCATTCATAAACATCATGCATGTGTACCTTTACACCCTAACATCCCTTAACAGCTGTAATATACATTAATAACAAACATTATATAATAATAACAAACATTATAATCGTATAATCATATAATGTTTGTTATTAAGGTATATTAAAGCTGTCAAGGGACGTTTATGTTAAAGGTATATTTGTATGCTGCTTATGAATGTATTAAGAAAGTGCACTGAATGTTCTATAAATGCATTATGAAGGTGCACTTAATATAAAGCGTTACCAAATAAACTAAGGCTTGCATGTGCAGCTTTTTTAGCCTGGTATGAGCTTTTAATAATCTTCGCTCTGGCGGTAGTGAATTGAGGTCACTGTGGTGCTGGTGTATGTTATCAGTCTTTTACAATGTTTGCACGCAGTTTTTGTCTTGTGCTTTTCTCGCCGTTTTCTTACCGCAAAGCTAAAATTTAAGTTTTAAATTTTAAGTTCTGGGTGGGGGGGGGGATGGGGCGTGTCCTCAATTTTAAATTCGCTCGCCATCTCGCGTTCGGTCAAAACCAAAAACTAACGTATGATGTCGACGTGTATAAGCAGCGAGGTCTGACATTGAACTGACGTTGTGAAATCGCATGTAATATTGCACCAGTTTTCCTGTTAAGTAAAGTCCTAAAGCAGCGATTCATTTTCCACATCAGCTGGTTTAAATCGTCATACTGTACATTTACCGGCATTTACCGGCATTTACCGGCATTTGTCAGGTCCCCAGAAAGATCAGCAGTCAAAGGTCACATAGGGGCTGGGTACGGGTCGTCATGTTGGCATTGCCCTAAAAAATGATATCATTACAAAGATATATTTACAAACCTGAGTGTGTGTGTGTGTGTGTGTGTTGTGTGGGTTTGCATAGATCACTTTTGATTGTCTCCGAAGTGTAGTGAAATTTCCCTACTTTTGGGACATCTTTTGAGGTCCCCATTTGGATAGTCTGTTTTATAAAAGTCTGTGAATGCAATCAGAAAAGTAAAAATGGCAAACGTCTTGTATTTGGGTTGGTTACTTATGGTTAAGGTTAGGGATGGGTAGAGGTTAAGGGTGTCGTGATTGAGATTATGGTTTTTCCCATAGAATTCAATGGACGGTCCCCATTTAGATAGGAAGATTAACTTGCGTGTGTGTGTGTGTGTGTGTGTGTGTGTGTGTGTGTGATACTAACTACTCTAATTATAGTATGTAGTTGGGGTTTGAAGATGGATAGATGTAGCTGCAGTATCATCTTCTCTTTTCTTGTTATCCGGCTCTGCATCTTTACCTCATTTATCGTTCTTCTGTCTTTTCGTCTCTGTCCTTCTTATGATCCTCCAAATACACAATTTCTCTTTTCTTTTCTTTTCTTTTCTTTTCTTTTCTTTTCTTTTCTTAACACCCTTCTCTCTGCCTTCATGTCTTTTCTGTGCTTCCCCGTCCTGCTCCCTCTCTCTTCCTCTCTCCTCCTCCTCCTCCTCCGCCTCCTCCTCCTCCTCTTAGCCCCTCACTCCTCTCCTGGGCAGAAGGATCAACCCGGCATTGAAATCGGCCCCTTACTGGCCGGCTCTGTGCCTAATTGCTCGCTTCAGTCAAGACCCCCCCTGCCCAGGCCCCCGAATCCAGCCCCCGCACCCATCCCAGCTGCCCGCACGCGACACACCCATGTGGCTGCCGCTGCCCCGCAGCCTGCACGCCTTCACTCCCCTGCCGGGGTAGTGCGCGCCCACCCTCCAGCTCTGCCCAGAATCTTCCAGTC
The DNA here is from genome assembly GCA_026779605.1 of Mormyrus hasselquistii. NCBI lineage: Eukaryota > Metazoa > Chordata > Actinopteri > Osteoglossiformes > Mormyridae > Mormyrus > Mormyrus hasselquistii. The sequence goes on from JAODKE010000053.1 coordinate 623,532, forward strand.
ATCAGTTGGCTCAGGTACTGACAAGGGTTACCGACATGCCCTGACATGCCCTGAAATATGCTGACATGGCCGATATATCCTGAAATATCCTGACATGGCCGATATATCCTGCCATTTCTTGTCATGCCCCACAATTTTATCATTGTCATCTACCTTATTGCATCTGAAAACCAGCTTTCTTTATTGGCTCCTCTTCAATGAAAAATTCCCTTTTATTTTCCAAATTTCAAACCATCACTTGAGGAATGTCCAAACTGTAACAGAGAATACTTTGATTTACACCTCTGATCTTGACTTTATAAATGCACTTAACCATGAAGTTTGTTTATATCTGGTTTTAACTGTAGAAATACTATCCTTCCTTTTCCTCCTCCCCTCAAAACTTCTCTACTCTTCTTCTCCTGCTCTTAACCTCCTGCCCCTTCTTCTGCTTCTGTTTTTCTCCCGCCCTTCTCCTTTTGCCCCTCTTCTCCTCCTGCTGTCCTCCTCCTGGGATCCCTCTTCCCTTTCAGTGCCCATCACCTTTTCACGGGACCCCCCGGGGCCCCTGGACCACCCTGCCGTACATGTGCTGGCCCCCTCTGGCCTGGTTACTCCTCAACCACCTGCACTTACTCCCCCTGAGCCTCCCTCCTCCTTCTCCCCCACCTCCACTTGTTCCCCAAGCCTCCAACCTGGAGGTACAGGTAGGCCCGCTCCCCAGGCTCGCTTCTGGCATGCCATTCTGCTGCCTGCCCTTCATGTCTGCCCCGCCTGCATTTCTGACCGCCTGTGCTGTCACCCCCCCCCCCCCCCAGAGCCCATCCCAGCTGCCCTTTCGAATGTCTGCAGGCCTAAAAGCAGTATTGCTGCTAATGTGGCACCCGTGCCTGTAGACCCCACTGCCCGCAGCGCTCTCCAGCTCATGGAAGACCCGGCTTCCATCCCAGAGCCTGCGTCTCTCAGTGGCCCCCCCACAGTCACAGGTAGACTTTCTGCTGTATTGCAGCAAGCAGACCCAGCATAACCAGTTTGCCCTTTCAGGTTAATACTTCCCGCCTTGTTGATTTCCATCTTCTTTCTCTTCCCCTCTCTGTGTTCCCATCTCACTTCATATTTGCTGTACTTCAATCTCTCTTCCACCTTTCACTTCTCCCTCTGTCCCCTCACACTCCCTGCTCTCAGCAGTGTCCCCAGCTGCCTGGCAGAATGACCTGAGGACGCCCGGACCCGGCACCGCCCCCCCGTCTGATCCCTCCCCATTCCCTGTCCCCCTGCAAAGCAAACCGAATCTGGAGGCCCTGTGTGACCCGGCCTTGACCCCTTTCCTTTTGTCTACCCTGTCCCTGCCCTCACCTCCCCCCGCTTTCTCTGACCCCCCTTCTGTCTTGTTGCCCAGCCTTCTTCCGGCTCTAGCCACAGAACTCACCCCCTGCTCCACCCAAGAGTCCTCCTCCTTCTCCACCCCAGAGCCCGCCCCCTGCCCCCCCCCCAAACCCGCCCCCTGCGCCAGCCCCCGGACCCCCCCGCGCCCCCCCCC
>JAODKE010000053.1:636598-646855 GCA_026779605.1 Mormyrus hasselquistii
CCCGGAGAGATCAACAGCTCCTCCTCTTCACATAACATCGCTACAAAACGAAAAACGCGAGGTATATGTATATATATATATATATATATATATATATATATATATATACCAAATGTACTATATGTTTTCGAGATTAACCAAATATCATGCTGTTTCTCCTCTGTCTCCTCTGATTAGACCAGAGTGTGTGACTTCCATCTTGGAGTCCACTCTGCCAGTCAAAGAGGTAATGGACTCAGACACACTTGCGACCCCGAGGAGCCTAGAGGCCAAGCTGTCCTGTTTCTCTCAGCCTCGTATTTCTGAAGACGACACCGTGCCGAGCTCTCGACAGGCCCGAGGGGAACTATCTGTACTGGCCGAGTCGGAAAGGGCTGTGAACGTGGGCGCCGACGATGAGGCGTGGTTGGACGCGCAGCTGTCGAAGGAGGCTCTAGTCCAGGCAGAGTGTCCCATATGGGCCGTCCTGGAGGAGAAGACTGACACGTCAGGATCAGAGCAGGTCTCTGCTTTGGCGCTAGAGAGTGAGCAGAGCGTTGCTGGAGATGTGAGTGCGGAGGAGCCCGCGGCAGGTTCCCTTGAGAGGGGGTAAGTGGCTGCCTCCCTCCTGGACGTCAGCAGTCACACCTTTCTGCTGGGTGCTCGCATGTTTTTCTCAGGCTCTGGATGCGGCTGGTAGAAGCGCTTGGTGGTTTTAGCAGGATATCAGTCTGTGAGGCTCATCAGTCACCAGTCATGTGTGTGAAGTAGGACTATCTCTACTCATCTAGTCACCTTGTAGTTAGAAGCCAACGTGCACAGCTAGGTTAAAGGGCAAGTGTATATTCTCATGCACATATAATGAAGTTGAATTTTGCCATGTGATCTAGTGTCTCAGTAGCCATTTGGCAGATATATGTATATTTAGTATATATGTATTTTTGGTTTGGCAGATATATGTATATGTAGTATATATATATATATATTTTTTTGCCCTATCGCTGCTGCATAATAGCATTGAAGCATTCATGCTTGACACAGAAAACTCACACATAAAGCGCTGAGTGAGTGTGGGTCAGATTGATGTTTTTGTTTGAAAGCAAGTCGTAGTATCTGCAGTAAATTCTTTTTAGAGGCTTTGCATTTTGTTCCCAAACATTGATATAAATATCCTTGTGCTTTAGCCTTGAAAAAGTTACTGGCGTATTTGAGGCGGCGGAGCCAGGGATGCCCTTTGAAAGCGTGCTGAATAGCGAGGTCATCTCCAGGGGAGATGGCGCCTGTAGCCCTTCCCCTCCATCTCAGCCCAGGCTCCGGTCACCTGAGCTCCTTGCCAGAGACAAGGCAGCCGAATCAGTTCTGCAGCCTCCGGCAGTTGAGGAAGCCAACAAAGATATAGCCACTGGAAACCCAGACATCTTTGCGGAGTTTCCATCCGCTTCCATGACCGATACAGCCTACAGCTCCCTGGTGGAGCCCCCGTCCCAGTCAGACCGGCGTACTTTGCTTGAAACAAGTGGATTCGTGGACGTGGAGCTTAATAACGAGGGACAGGAAGCATTTGCCGTGGATCGTCCGTCGTCCCCTGATGCAGAGAGACCGCTGTGGGCTGCTCTTGAGGAGAAAGCCCCGGAGAAGGAGGAGGGAACCATAGATACGGCAGAGTCGAGGGACAGGGGGTAAGTTAGCATGGGCAGGCTGCTCTGATCGTGGCTTGGAGTGATTCCTGAAAACGCATGCCTGCCCCCCCTTGCTTTGGCACCCTCTTACTCATTTGCCTTATTTGGCTTAGACTTGCGCCTCGTAACTTCCCCGGTAGTTTTCCTGCTGCCTCTGTGAATTATCTGCTGACAGCCGATCGTCTCATTTTCGCTTCCTCATTGTTTGTTATTTCAGCTTTTATAAACGTGCCCTGAACACAGCTACTTTTTTCTCACAAATGAAAATGAGTTTAGGAGCAAAGACATATATTACGGTAGATCCAGCTTCCATATGCTAATCGAGGTTCCCTTATTGTCCCTGGTCCCAGTGTTCTGTGATTTACTGGCAACAGTCCCTGCTGGGATCCCTGCATGCGGTGTTGTCTTCCTTTGCGCAACCTTCCCATAGCGCTGAGTCGTCCCTGAGGCTAAACGTTCGCTCTCTGCTCCTGTCACTGTGTCCAGCAGTCCACTGGCAGCAAAGCCTCTCCTGGGTGACGCCCAGGTGGCGAAGGGGCCAGGGGAGGCTCCTCTCACAGCTTCTGCCCAGGATGGTGGAGCTGAGGATACAGGCATCAGTCAATGTAGCTTAGCGCCATGTCCTGCAGAGCCTCCAGCTGCACCTGAGCTCATCAGTAGCCCTGCAGGGAGGGAACTGGCCCAAGACGCTCATCCCAACATGGACAAAAGGTCGTCATGGGCAGAGGCTACCACCGACCTCGGGGAGGGAGTCGACGGCATATGGCAAGACGGCACATGTGAGCGGACATCTCCATTTGACTCGGCCCAAGCCAAAGGTCGGCTTCCTCCCCCGGACGGAGGGACCGACGTACGTGACTCCGATGGCGGCACAAGAGGGGAGCTTGTGGAGCAGCAGGATGCACCTGTGGGGCTGGTGAAGACTATAGTGGGTGTTTTGCACAGAGGGTGAGTATGTAGGGAAGTCAAACCGCCCTCAGCTCAGTCCCGCATCACCACACCATGGAGTAGAGCTACAGCATCACAGGTTTCATTTGCTGCATCAGCATCAGGAGTGACAGGAGCTTTGGCATGTCATAGCTAGAGTATTTATTTATTATTCCTGCATGTTGCAACAAAATCCACGTGCTTGAACCCTCGCTGCGATAGTCATGAGGATCCCCGAGGCATTTGTAAGCTAAAATGCAATATGGTTGGACAAACACGCGACAAATCTTGTTTGATGCCATACATGCATTGAGTGTTGCTGGGGTATTGCATTTCAAACACTGTGGCCACAAAGGAATCCAATATCTCATTTTTTTTGCTTGTCGTAATAAAAAACAAAGATTGCAGCTCCTGACTGTCCCCATCTCTCAGTTATGAGACAGTGGCAGCTATGTGGCAGCCAACTGATGCAGGAACAGTCACCAACAGAGAAGAAATTCCCAAGGATGCAGACTCAAGAGACTCCAGTTACAGTGTGTCGCCCCCCTCGCCTCAACACATGATCCCATCAGCCACGGCTCCCGCAGAGAAGTTCCAAAGCTTAAGTTGGGAACCACGGGCAACCGGAGGAACCCCACTGATCGGTGAATTATCTCCTCACTCAAGCCACGGAGCACATCTCCCTGAAGTCAGTGAGCAACAGAGAATGAGCCTAGTGGAATGCCTGCGATTGGCTGCTTTGGAGGAGAGCACCAATGGGAAGACTGAGGAACCCGTCCATGCTGCTGAGGCAGAGGCTGTGAGGGAGAAAACGGCGGAGCGGGTGGCGGAGACAGACGCGATACCTTATTCATTACCAACAAGGCATGGAAAGGATGGGCAGGCAGAAGGCTGGAGCTGCGGGAGAAAGCATCCGGCGCTGAGAGAAGCAGGCCTGGACGATGTCGCTATGGGAGAGAGCCAGCCGGTCGAGAGCAAGCATGCTTCTCTCGTTATTGACTCAAGTGAGGGAAAGTGTGTTCAGTCGCAGGAGGTTTTTGCACTGAAGGAGATGGAGTTTGAGGCAGGGCAGGAGGACATGGGCACCGTGTGGTTGGCATCGCTGTACATGGACGGGGGGTAAGTGTTTGAGGGACGCCCGCCCTCTGCACTACTTGCCTGCACCGCCTGAGACACTTGAGTTCCTCCATCAGGCATTGGCTGTGGAGTGTGATGTCCTGCATTAAACGTGGCTTTTTCTGTGCAAGTTTGTTCATATTTTTCTCAAGGATGCTTGTATCCGTGCAGGTTGCCGCTGTGTCGAGGTGACCGTGTCTTTCGGCGTTGATAAACCGCTGCTGTATCTTAGCAACCACTTGGGTTTCTTGGTTCGCATCTGTGACGTGTCGAATTGGCACAAGCTTAAAGGATTTTGGATACCTTTTAGCAGGCCTGCTGATTTGTTCTTTTGTTTGTGGTGTTTTCCTGTGGCTAACGTGCATTTAGTGCCGTGCTGGTGTGGCACGGTCATCGTACCACATCATCCAATCAGCAATGTGCATATTTGAGTGGAGTGAGAACCTGTGGCATGATTCGCAAATTCTAAACTAAGTGTCCCTGTTCCGTAGCTCGGAGACAATGTCTGCTACGCTGCCCACGTCAGAGGGGCTACATGAAGGACAGGAACCCCTCCCTCAGGAAGTTAGTCTTGACAATACCTACCAGAAGGTCAACCCTTTCCCCAAAGTGACTCCGCCTCGTCGTAGCAAAAAGAAAAACAACCTTCCCCCCCTTCAGGAAGTGGGTTCAAACAGGCCTGATCCAGAAACTACTCCTGCTAAAATGGCTCCACCACGACGCACTAAGGAGAAGAACTCTCTACACCTAGTTCCCCAAGAGCGCGGACATCAGGACAGCTCTGCTCTGACTCCCACAGCAGCCAGTCAGTTGATCCCATCCCTGCACATTCCAGCATCACAGAGATTTAACGTAGGAGATGATCTGGAGCCGCCTGTCACCACATTGACTTCAGGTCAGCCACAGAACGTGCAGGTGACCCCCCAGGAGACCCTAGAAATGGAGAAACAAGACACATCAGCGGAGACCGCGTTAGAATCAGACGTGTCCGTGAAAAGCTCCGTGGTTCCGTGGCCTCTTCCCGCCCCTCAGTCTCAGACCCAGCGGAGCGAGGCCATCCTCCACACTGCTCACAAGTGCCCAAGCAGCGACAGCAAGCTCTCCAAAGAGGAAAGTCTGCTTCTGGCCAGGATTCTGCAGATGGACCTGGAAGAAGAACCGCCAGCCGCGCCGGTGGCTGCTCCCCGCGTGAGAAAACTTTTGCGTGTCAATCCTGACAGTTTAGCATCTCCTCCCTGTCCCTCTGAAGCTGAGGCCCAGCTGCTTCCTGTCTCTGCCAGTGACAAGGTGGCACCAGATACTGCTTCCAGAGACCTGAAGCCGCATCAGAGAATGCCCTCTCTCCAGGACAGCCCGCAGGATGCTGACACAGGCTGCACTAAACAGGTCTCAGTTCCTGTCCCAGACGTGAATGACAGTTTGACAGACGCACAGGCCAATTTCAGCGCCGGTGACAGACACCTGGATGATATGACATCGAGTGAATCTGAGGAGGACAAGAGAAGCAGTGAGAGGGACGTAAAGTCAACACATGACCTGCTCTTCTCCACGGCGTTCCCACAATCCCAAAGTGATGATTCCGTGACCTTAGTCTCCTCGGATGTTATTAAGGAAGCCACCCTCACTGAAGATAATAGAATGGATGTTGGAGCACATGGGAATTTCCCATCGGTAGATTCCGCCGTTTTCCTTGTATCCGGCAGCAATGTGTCCGAGGGGAGCGATGGCCAGCCTGCTCCTACAGCGCCCCCTACAGCCCAGAATAAGGGGTCATGTTTGGCTGGGATGGACTGGGGGACCAGCGAGAGGAACAGGGAGTCTAAAGTAGAAACGGGAGTCACAGCAGTGAAAGAGGAAGTAACGCCAGGGGCAGGACCAGAGGAACTGGTTCTGTTTACTGTAGATACAGCATTTACTGCCCCTAATGATGGGTAAGTTAAGCATGGCAGGTCTGTCTTACCCATGTCACAGATTGGCTTGAGTTAGGCTTGAGTTAGGCTTGAGTTAGCCTGATATAGGTTTTGATATTCTCATAGCTTAAACATATAAACGTCACCTGTAATGTCTTATATTATAGTCGCTCTGTTTACCTTTTTACGCCATTTTTATACAAGACATGTAAAATAATATTTTTGTGTTTTGTGTAATAAATAAGTATTTTTTGCAGTATAAAGACTTTCGGTGATTATTCTAGCTTGTCATTTGGAGATGTGAGAAAGTCAGCAGATACAGACGAGAAATACGAATTTAGCGTGAAATTTAACATGAACTTAACATGAAATAAGCGTGAACGTTACAATTCCAGCAATGTCTTAGTTTCGAAGCTTTGCATTTAGAAAAAAAAAAAATCAGTACATGTGTGAGCTGTTAAAATGTTACACTTGTTAAAATGTTACACTTGTTAAAATGTTACACTTGTCACGCATTCGTCATGGGGAGGTTCTGTTGCTGTCAGGGAGGTACCTCGTTTTCAATCTCACAGCATTGTGGTCTGTTAGCCCGTTGTCTGGCACACTGCAGTCTACGCTTAGCTACAGTGCTCTGCCTTCCAGTGCTCGTAACTGAGTTGGCAGTTCATGTGGTAAATGGTTGATCAACTGGGGCTATTTTTTATAGTGCTGAGGGAGTCATAACTGCAAGCTTTCGCAATCTGCAGCAGCCTTCGGCGTCTCTCACATCTGCGTCTCTGTCTCCTGTAGTTTCGAGGCGGAGCAGGCGACCGAGCGTCCCGTGACTGAGCCTGATAGTTCCCATCCCGTCTCAGCCTGCCCCAAGCCTAGCAGCCAGTCTACAGCTGGACAGCAGACCCCCCCCCCAGCACCCAACGTGGTGGCACCCCATCGAAAAAGAAAAACCACACCACCCCCAGATGTCCCCACCGTGGCACCAGCGCCAGTATCAGAGGTATAAAGTGCTGCATTTCAGTGGCGTCACAATGGACTTTTTTCATTGGGCTGTTTTAATCGGAGCACACATTCATTTTCTCCTGCACAATTTTGCTATTTGGGTTTTGGAATTACAGGAAATTTGTTTTTGTTTTATCACGGAGAAAACGGCAGCGAACGCTAGCTGAAACAGTCAGAATGTGACCGCTGACAAATGCCGCTTGAAGTGCTCACAGATTTTAGAGTCTGTCAGACGGCCTTTCCCGTCTGGATTTAGCTTAGCGCATGCTAATGAATCATCTTCCCCACTGGGCAGACTCGTCAGGCGTCCAGCCTGCCGGCCAGCTCTGCTCTGGTGAGCTCCAGCCAGTCGCTGCTGGAGTGGTGCCAAGACATCACCAAGCAGTACAAGGGGGTAAAGGTCACCAACTTCAGCACCTCCTGGCGAAACGGCCTGGCCTTCTGTGCCATTCTCCACCACTTCCACCCAGACAAGGTGTATGTACCCAAACGTGACTCAGAAACCATGCTGTTGTGAATCTTAAAAGCACCGACAAGACCAGTTCTTCTCAATGATTTGCTGTCTTAATATTTGTTGTCATAAAAGCTGTCTAGCAGCTGATTGATCTGAGTATTATGGAAAGTGTGATTCACCTACCAATCATGTTGTGCATTGTTTCTGCATGTGCTGCCTTTCTATAGAATCATGCTGCTTTGCCTTTAAGAGCGTGAAGGTGCAGGACCTCCTAATAAATAACTCCTCGTGGCGTTACACCAGTTGTGGCCATTCCAGGTTCAAAGAGGACAAATCCAGACCAAGGTTTTGTTTCAACCAACCAGTCGAGTACAATGAGTCACAGTCACCGAGGAGTCAACTGGTTGGTTGAAACAAAATCTCGGTCTGGATGTGTCCTCTCTGGACCTGAACTCTCCACTTCTGCATAAGACAAACGGTAAATAAAAACAGCTGCTGTTTCTTCACAGGGACTATAACCAGCTGGATCCATACGATATCAAATTCAACAACAAGAAGGTAAAAGTGCCCTGATATTATTATTGTTGTTGTTCTTATTACTGCCCTGTGATGGCTTGGCGCCCATTATTATTATACTGAATTCCATCCTTGGTATTAATGCCTTTATAATAATAATAATAATAATAATAATCACAACTTTTTTATTGATCCCCGTGGGGAAGTTCCTTTATTGGGGAAATTCTTCTTTACGCCTCCCTCAACTTGCTCATTGTAGAGCAAGCTGTCCGCGAAGGGCTGCCGCGAAGGGCTTTGTCATCAATCCAAAAACCTAACTTATAAATGCTAAATTATTCACTGTACTTTGTCCTAAATTCTAGCTACTTCCTGTCCCGGTTTTGCAGGCCTTCGATGGCTTTGCCAATCTCGGCATCTCCCGTCTGCTGGAGCCGTCAGACATGGTTCTGTTGACGGTGCCTGACCGCCTCATTGTCATGACGTACCTGTGCCAGATCCGTGCCCATTTCACCGGGCAGGAACTCAGCGTGTTACAGATCGAGAAGAACAGCAGCCAGACCAGCTACGCTGTCGGGGATCCCAAAGAAAGCACGGACCTGGATACCGCTGCCCGGTACTGCGTCCAGAAGCTGCAGGCGGGCGGCGTCTCGCTGGAGACCAATGGGAAGGCTGCAGAGACGGAGCGCGAGGGTGAGGGAAAGTCCAACGGAAACCTGCCGGTACCCCCACGCAACAGGCGCGTGTCGCGGCCGGACGAGAGCGGGGGCGGAGCTGCGAGCAGGCTGGAGGAGAAGCCAACGCAGACCCCCCAGCCCCCGCCGCGATCCCACGCCGCCTCCAGGTCTAGCTTCAGCCATGTGAGGGACGCTGACCTGGTGAAGAAGCACCGCTTGCGGCTGAAGAGTGAATCTACTGAGGAGGCCGACTCAGCGGAGCAGCAGAGCGTCCCACACAGCGCCAGGCGGGTAAGATGCTCCTTATCACCTACGCTCTTCCTCCTTCATCCACTCATCTTCAGTGTTATCTCCATTGGCTATTAATTAAGGGCAGCGTTCTGCTAATCCAATGACTGCTAATCAGCAAAGCTAACTCTTTTGACAGCGGATTAGCTTTTCTGCTGACTTTGAAAATCATTAATGGACCAATTAGCTTCTGCTAAATTTAGTTATGTGAGCTGTAAATCAGCTAGTGTTTTTTCATAGATAAAGTTTATCTATTCATCTTCTGTGTTATCTTCACTATTTACATATAACTGCCTGCGAGCCAATGACATGGCTGCCGTTAAGTGTCTCCCTTACTGCGGTTACCGTCCCGTTAGCCCATTAGCAGGTAGCTCTTTAGACGGGACTCATGTTCGACATTGATGCTTCTCGTGGCAACAGGCCTCACAGGAGCAGACGGTTGCTGAGGTGAAGAACGGCTCTGAGGGAACTGCGGAAATGAGCCAATCAGGTAGGAACGGAGGTGAGGCTAGAAATTCTGGCCCCTCCCACCACATTTTATGCATCCCCGGGCCTCTTTAAAGTGCTGGGCCCCCTGAGTCTCCCAGGGTATCCATTCACCTACTGTGCCTCAGGGTAAGACAATCAGCTGTATTGACAGTCACTTTTAGGTCGGCTGTAATGTCCTTCAGGATATAATAACTGAAATAAATGAAATATATATATAAAATGAGAATGGCAGTGTGCCTCAGTAGTCGGAAGATGGATGGACATATACTGTATATTAAATGATGAGGAATGGCGGGAATTGTGATTGGATCAGTACTGAGCGTATAATGACACAGGAGAGACCAAACGGAATGGGAGAATTACTAGACGGTTTGAAATGATGAGACAAACATGATGAAACATGCTGACCTTAATATTAACCTTACGCACCACTGGGACATGCATTTAAAAGCTTCTCACGCCCCCTAGAGGTGGATAAAGTCATAGTGAAACATACAGTTGTGAGGTTGTATTGAGATGAGTTCAGGAAGCTGATGCGATACCCTAGTCAGTCTTGGCTAGTTTTTATTTTCGTTATTAAAAAGCAGAATACAAGAGACCAGGACCCCTAAGTGTTTTGTGGTGGGTGTGGCTTCACCAGTACAGGCTCCCCAACCTGACCTGACCTCTTTCTAAAAGCTGTAGGAAAAGAATATGAGGAAAAATAACACAAAAACTAATTGATTAAACTTGATATCCATCCTTCTTGTAGTTGCTAATAAATTATAGGGCCATAAGTGTGGGGCGTGGAACCTGTTACCTGTTCCTGCCGGAGCTCACACACATTTACCAGTCTGACACCAGTCAGCTTGCCTCAAGCTCCCTGACTCATGTCTGACTGTCTGCTGTGTTAAACTTCAAAGGCCCGCCGTTCTGGGTTTAGGGCGTTAAGGTATGCACACCTGTCATCCCGAGTCTAGGGCTGGGCGGCCGGCGTTAAGGAGGGCACACCTGTCATGGCGGGTCTAGGGCTGGGCGGCCGGCGTTAAGGAGGGCACACCTGTCATGGCGGGTCTAGGGCTGGGCGGCCGGCGTTAAGGAGGGCACACCTGTCATGCCGGGTCTAGGGCTGGGCGGCCGGCGTTGAGGAGGGCACACCTGTCATGCCGGGTCTAGGGCTGGGCGGCCGGCGTTAAGGAGGGCACACCTGTCATGGCGGGTTTAGGGCTGGGCGGCCGGCGTTAAGGAGG
>JAODKE010000053.1:656272-670184 GCA_026779605.1 Mormyrus hasselquistii
GGGGGGCCCGATGGGGGGGGTGGGGGGACTGAGGGGTAGAGATGCAATATGATATCAGTTCTGGTTCTAGCTTACCCATTAAAGTGGACCACAGGCATACGGACACACACATTCACGCATCAGACAGACGCTGAAACACTAGGCAGGTCTGCTGGGGGGGGGCTACCGCCCACGGAGGTCTGCTTTGATGTAGCGGCGGCTTCGGTCGGCCTTGGAAATCCAGCCGTTTCCTGCAGGTTCATTTTGTTCTTTGCTAAATAAAGAGCAGTCTGACACCCCCCCCCCTCCCCTCCTCCCAGTGCATCGCAGCTCTCTGGCTGCTGGGAGTGAACAGTGGCTCTCTTCACTGCGGCTTTCCTGTAGTGAATTTCCTTTCTGGTGAGGCACCGATGGTGAGAAAGGGGGTGTGGCTTGGCGAGGTCCCAGGTGCCTTTTGAAGGACGTACCATGCACTCATATATGTGTACTTTCACGTCGCACACGCCGTCACCCGTGTGATGCGGGAGGTGGCGGCTGACTGACGGGCGTCAGAGCGGCTGCCCTGTGTGGCAGGCGGTGGGGCAGAGCGGCAATGAGCGATGTTTTCTCATCCGGTCATTTTTTTATTATAATTATGTATTTGCGGTTTTGCTACTTCTTGTGTGGTTCTCTAGCGCGGCCTGTGTGTTCAGACGCTGCTCCCCTGTCGCTTTCAGATCCTCTTTCTTCCCCATCCTTCCGCTTGCGTCCACCTCATACGTGCCGCTTTCTAACCTCGGGGTCTTCCCCGCCCCGCGCTGGCACACGGGCGTTTTTGCGGCCGCATGCGGAGAGGCATTTCCCGCCTGGTGTGAGAGCGTCGCATGTTTGCCGCCAAACCTCTGCTGTGAGCCCGATGTCTCGGATTTGCCCCATTCTTAAGGGGGCGTTGCTTACGAGCCCTATTTTCGTCCGAGGTTAACAAGCAGGCGTCCAGGTGTGTGGAAGAGGCATCATTCAGCTTGAGGGATGTTCCCTTGTAACAAACTTTTGATAATTTCACTTGGAAATACACGTCACTCTTATAAGTGCTATTAGTCTACTAATCTAATCACGCCTAACTTGCTGGTAGATGCATCCTTAACGGCTGCAAACCCTCACTTTCCCCCACTGTTTTATTTATGTTGCTGCTCTCTCCCAGCTGCGGGTTCTCAGAGGAGTCGTCACAGACTAAACACATCTTGTATCTATAACGTTTTTACCGCTTGTTGTCCGTGACACCCCCGGCTCCCCGTCTCCGTACTCTTCCACCGTGGGTGAGGCGCCCCAGCTTTTGTATTCATTAAACATACGACTGTCACTACACTGTCTCTGTCGCTCGGGTTAATGGCGTAGAATCTCGGCTTAGCGAAGCAGCGGTTTAGGTGGAGTGAAAACCTGGAGGAGGTTGAATGGAGTCCGCTTCCGAAAATGGGGGTGTGGAATGAAGGACGCGGTCGACGAGGGCGGGGTCACATTGATGCCTAAACTTCACTGCGGTTTATATCCTGCCTGATCATCAAACCGTTACCCTGTGGGTGACCGTCACGCTCACACAGCCGGGGCACGGTGTGTCCACGTGCGAAGCCGCACACTGCGCAGGCTGCAATGGAAGGTAGCTGGTTTGTCTCCAGATGTTAGGTCTTGTTTGCTGTGGGTGATAAAGAAATGTTTCCAACTCTGAAATGTCACCTGGGGCTTCGGAGCTGTTTCAATGGTAATAAAATCTATTATTATTCCTCTTGTTAATATCTGTTTCTGTTCTTTGTGTCAGCTGCGTGGTTCATTTTGCAGGTTTCCATACATCTGAGCGTGCTCACTTGTGCGCTTGGGTCGGCCCACTGATGACACGCGGCCTTCTGCGACTCACGTTTGCCCTACTTACGCTCGTGGAGGAACTGGGCCTTGCCACCCCCGAGAAGCACTAAGCGTGTGCTATCGTCTTGGCGCCGATAAAGGGGGTCGTGTTTGTCATGAAAATCCGTGACCCCTGTGGTAAATATATTGCGTTCCACTTCAACTTGCAAGTCTGAAGTTCTGAGTTCCTAAGTTTTCGAAAAGTCTGGGGAACTGTAATGCTAACATTTTTTTGCGCGTGGCCGTATTGCTCAGGTGTTCATCGACGATGCCATGGCAATGATGCAGTTTCAAGGAACGTCTAACTGCAGCAAGTTCGCATCAATAAACTACGTTTACTAATGTTTTTTTTTTAAAGTGATTTTATAAATTATTCAAAATTCGTTTGCATTTAGCCCGATAGTACAACCGCCATGTTTTACCAGTTAATTAATGTTAGCTCAGTAACGATGTTTCATAGTGTGCCCTTATCACTGCAGTTCACGACAATAAACTTTAAAAAAAATTTATTACTTATTAAGAACTCATTTGTATTTAGCCCGATAGTACAACCAATATGGTTTATTGGTTTATTAATAAATTTCGATTGAAAACGTAGTTTATTGATATTTATTTGCTGCAGCGATAAGGGTGACTGAAGTTTTGGAGGTACCTTGAAACGGCATCATCGCAATTGCATCATCATGCAAACAGCTGAGCGTTACGTCACGGGCGGAAAGAATTTCACCTGACAGAACCTCAGCAGCCCCGCCCTCAGAATTCAAGATGGCGGCACCCTTTATCAACATCTGTAGTTATATACTGTTTATTAGCGTTTATGCATTATTTGTGTTTTGTTTAATTGTTTTTTATATATTCTGTCCAGCCTCTATCTGGACATTGCTACGGTGTTTCTATGATCAAAATACAGTATAATATGTTATCAACTAGTATTGTTAGTGGTGGCTAACAATGAACCGGGCTAGAACTGGGTATTGCGAATTAGGATTTTTTGCTTAGCCGGTTAACTTGTTGGATTTAAGGTAGTCTGGGATAATATATGAGTGAACAAAAATAAAGTTCATTCAAACTGGGGTTACTTAAATCAGAAGCTGTCTGGCTAAGCAAGAAATCCTGGTGTTTGACACAGATCCGTGGTATTGCTAAATGGCTTTCTGACTTGTGCTGGAACGCGGTTAACTCTCGTGTAACGTCATTCTCAGCTCAGACTTCCGGCCTCCAAGGTAAACGTAAACGGAACTCGGGTCACGCTTTCTGAGGACGGGAAGGCTGCAGCCTTTAGTTGGTTTCTAGTGTAACTAAAATGATGTTCATGTTTCCTTGAGGAAGACTGCATTTCCGGGGCCTTCCTCATGAGGGGAGGCGGGGCCGGTTCTCGATGGTTTTACTGTTGATCACACATTTCATGATAAGCCGCTCCATATTTTCTGAACATGTCTGAATTGGTTCTTCTTCACCATTGATTCTCTACATGATTGTATGACTCATTTGTGACTCAGTTTTCCCTCGGTCTGCCTGACCAATCATCTCCTCCTCGACTCCAAGGTGTGTGCTGTGAGTCACCCGCTTTTTCTTGCTTTATTTCACGGCCATGTGTGCCTGGTGTACAGTGGCATCCTTTCGGTTCTGCCTGCGGCCCGGCAGGGGGCGCCGTCAACAGCAGCTGTTGCTGTCGGGCGATGAGACCCAGCTGTGTAACCCTGCTGATCGGTGTCTGCATGGTTTCCTCACCGAGGATGACTAACGGCAGACAGAGAAGCAGGAGCTGAGCTTAGGAGGCCCAGCTCAGACTTTATTTTCTAACCCATCCCTTCAGTTTGAACCCATACAGTTTGTGCCCATTTCTTGGCTTAGTTTAAGTACTCTTTCTGTTTTAAATGGTAGTTTTTGTTTTTGAGGTTGATTTGTGTACGTCGGTGTCTGTATGCTGTAGCCATGGACCCCACGGTATTACCTGACACGCACCTCCCCAGAAATGTAACACGAGTGTAAATGCGTGCAGGCCATGGTGTGAGCTCTGCAGGGACTCGATGCAGGAGAGTAAACCAACCTTTATGGGCTGATTTTGACACAACAGGTAAGATATTAAGAATAATTTATCAATCGGTAGTGTATTTAGATAATATGCTGTATTTGTAGTGACCTGCAGTGGAATCGGTTTAGTCCTTTAGAAATACTCGTTACATTAATTTTATCCCGCAGATGCTTTGATCCAAAGCGACATACAATTGAAAGAACAGGTCAGACAATATCCATGCAGCACCTGGGCTTAAGGGCCTCGCTCAGGAGCCCAACAGTGATCAAGCTGCGGGGAAAGGCACGGTCGGAATCTTTGTCCGTGATCAGTAGGTTGTCGGTTCAAGTCCTTCGGCTGCCAGACTGATGTCATCGTTGCGCCCCTGAACGAAGCCCTTAACTCCGCTTGCTCCAGGGACTGTCTGACGCTGCTCTGTCACACGTACATCGCCGTGGGCTGTGTGAGTATTTAAACACACTTTAGGGAAACGTAAAAGCTGCATTACCACTGGCACGTCTATGCTGATGACGCAGAAGCCTGTTTTACCTGATCTGCAGCGCAAGGACAGTGTGAGAGTGAGTAATGTGTGGCAGCATGTGTGCAGGCTGAGTCTCTGGGCCCTCTCACCCGGCCTAGTGTAGTGACTGTTTGTGGCCAACAGGGGGTCCCCTGATCTTGGAGCCTCAGACGTATGCGTGGTTTGCTCGGTGGTAAAAACTGCCGCTGGATGTGATCTGCAAGCAACAGGGAATTCAGTTGGAAGCTTGTTGTCCGACCTACGGGGTCCAGGCTGAAGGTCACATGTGAAGGTTACTTCCTCTGCGAGAGATGCGGCATGTTTCCTTCCGGTGAATTAACACCTCGGCAGAGGCAGAGGTTGGAAATGTCCTTTGGTTGGGAGAATGCCGTTTGTAGAGCTGCACGCCGCTCCACGGCGCCTGAAAAACAGGCAGCGGGCATCTCTGCTTTTTTGCTGCTTTGAGAGGCTATTTTCTCACAAAGGTTGTGACCATTTCAAACTCATCTACAGTGATGCCCTTTTCAGTTTGTGGATGTTTGTTTTTCCAATGGATAATGGAGTGTTTATTTTTTGAGGCTAGACGTAAATAAAAAAGGGGGTGAACCAGCATGGAGGGGGGGGCATTCACAGGCCACACCCCCCCCCCCCCCCCCCAGATGCCACCTACCAAAGACACTCTGTCTTTTATTTTGTTCCTTAATAAAGGTCTTCATTCTTTTCATATTAACTCGGGTCTCTCCCATTGGTGTGGATCCGGATCGTCTGCTTATCCAACGGCCCCCCCACTCCATCGTGACCCCTCCCGTCAGCTTCGTGCTGCTGCCGCCGCACAGCCCCCAGGTCCCCCGTACGGCAAAGCCGCAGGGTCCTTGTCTGCCTGCCCAGTCGTTCCTGCTGACTCACTCGCACTTCCCGCCCTCTGACAGCGAACGCCGCACGCTCACTTCTGCATTTCCGTGCGACTCACCACCTGTGAACCTTTCTGCTCGGTCATCCAGCTTCTGCACATTATTCCTAGTGGTTCTTGGGTACATTTGCCTTTGGAAAATCATGAAATTCAATGAAATGTAGGACATTCCACAGCTAGCATCACTGCAGGGAAGAGTCCGCACAAATACTGCTGCTTTAAACAAGGATGGCCTTGTGTTGCTTAACATTTGGAACAAAGAACTTTTTACATGGATGCCAGTAGGGTGGCGGGAGGCATCACCTCTCACATCAGGGACCAGGGTTCAAGCCCCCACCATGAAAATACATGCCAGTGTTTAGTAGAGACATTGTTTGATTGATGGTACTTTACTGATCCTAAAGGGGAAAAAAAAAACCTCATTTCTTTACCTCCCCAGAGGACAGGAAGCTCAACAGCAAAGAGCCTTCAGACATGTTGAGGCTGGGCTTGAACCAACAACCTCCTGATCAGTAACACAGAGGCTGAGCCACAGACACTAGCACCGCGTAGCCATTAATGGGATACTTGGCTGATGTGATCTACGGAAACACAGCTCCCAGCGGTTTGTATTATTACAGCCACGCCGTGATGGGTGCAGTATCACGTTACACATGGACACCAGCCAAGAGAAACGAAGTCCCCACCACTGCATCATTTTCATGCATTTCTTAATGCCTGTCCTGCTCATGTTTTCATGAGCGCCTGGACGCTTACCAGTGATCTGCCGTGATCTGCCATGATCTGTCACTGTGTTTCTCGTTATTTATCCAGAGTGACGGGCGACTCCGACAGCCCCTGCGGCAGCGGGGGGTTAAGGGTCTTGCTCGGGATGGATGATACCATGTACATCACATTAACACTATGACGACTGATTAAAATAATCCGAGGCATCTGAAAGTGTTTCGCAGGTAAAATAAAGTTTTAATAACTTCAATACTGTATTTAATAATATTTCCTAGTGATGCTATCGATCTCCTCCGGTTCGAATGGCACCCACGTGCACAGAAGAATGCAGCAGTCTCCTTGTTTTGTTTTTCCCTTTTATTTATTAACACCCCCCAGCGACCCCCTCACCTTTTCCTTCCTTCCTTCCTTCCCTGTCCTCCAGGCCTCCCTCCCGCCCCGCTCAGTCAAGGGGGCCCTGGAAGATGAGTTTGCAGTGGCCCTGCTCGCCAGTGAGCCAGGTGCCACAGAAGGGGCAGGCGGTGTGGAAGGCATGGGTGCCGTGGGGCAGCGGGATCTGGCTCCAGCCCCGCACTGTCTTTTCTGAGCACACGTGGCCGCACGGGCAGAAGGCGTGCGTGGGGGGGCCCGCGTCCAGGTACAGGCCGCCCTCGCAGCCCAGCCACAGCGGCACGTAGGGCCCCACACGCCGGCACATCGGGCACTCCCGCTCCCCGGAGGCCGCCAGCGAGCTCCCCCCGCCCTTCTCCTTGCGAAAGCCCCAGTTGTGGTAGCCGTGCACGTGGCCGCAGTTGACGTAGACCCAGGGCTGCTTCTTGTCCACGATCTCGCGCTGGGCCAGGCTGGGGAAGGCCAACGTGTTGAAGCCCACGGGGCACTGGGGGCGCGCCGCGTTCAGCTCCTGCCGCAGCGACTCCAGTTGCTTCAGGTTGGGGGTGCGGCTGAGCCCCCCGGGGGAGCGCCACAGCAGGGTGGCCCCACACAGGTCTATCAGGGAGCCGTCCTGCAGGGTGTTCGACTCGTTCTCCACCTGCAGGGAAGGGCGTCGGTGTGTCTATTTGTCCTGCAGCAAACTAGCATCCCTTCCAAGGTGTCGCGCGTTCCCAGTGCCCTATGCTGCCTGGGATGGACAGCACTGTCGCTTTGCCCCTCAGGGTTGTGGGTTTGAATCCCAGCTATTCTCTGTGTGTGTGAAGTCCACGTTCTCCCAGTGTCGTGTGTGTGTGCAGTCCGCATGTTCCCCAGTGTCGTGTGGGTTCAAATCCCACGCCCACTTTGTGTGTGCAGCCTGCATATTCCCCCGTGTCGTGTGGGTTCAAATCCCACGCCCACTCTGTGTGTGCAGCCTGCATGTCCTCCTTGTGTCACTGGGTTTGGTTCCCACGCCCGCTGTGTGCATGTGCAGTTCGCCTGGTTTCTTCTTCCTCAGTTGTTCCCTCTGTGGTGCGTTAATTCGGCTCCAAACCCCCCCATGACCCTGAACCAGGACTATTCAAATCACGGTCCCCGAGGGCCGAGCCCCGCTTTACCTGAGAGCCGGTTGTGATGCCTCTGGCCAATTACAGCCAGGAATTATTGAGCTGACTACTTGGGAGACTTGAAAACAAGGCCTGGATTTGGAATGGAGGGCCAGATTTGAATAGAGGGGCTGTATACTGTATAAACAGTGGAAAATGAACCGATGCACCTTGCTGACTATTTCAGTGCTGTTTTTGGTCATATGGGTGGCGTTAAAAACAGCTGCAGTCACTCTAGCCGCCACCAGAGGTCTCCACCTGCCAGAGTCTTACAATCAGCGGGCCTGCAATGTTAAATCAAAGTCACGTTTTGCGATCGATATCGCTCCCGCACTATTCCCATTCCAGACAGCGCTGGGAAGCCACCGGCTGCCATCTGCTCCGGCCTGATCGATTCTCAGCCTCCGGCTGAATGAAGCTGCTGCGGTTGAATGTGCCGTGGCCGTGGGCAGGCTCGTCGATAAACGGGGGGAAGCAGCCGGCCCCGGCATCCCGCCTCTCCCGGCCGTCGTGCCCCCAGCGTCAGCGGGAAAGTGAGCCCCCCCAGGGGCGGGCTGGTTAATGCACAGGCTACTCCCGGCTGCAGCTCGAGGCCCCTGTAAATATCAGGACGCCACCCCAGCAGAAATAGGCCGGCTAGTTCATTGACCTACAGTCCCCGGATAAGTTAATCTGCCTCTGGCCACCTCCGTCTGCGTCCGTCTGGATGTCTCTGCGCTTTCGAGAGCTGTCATCTAAGCTAACAAGAAACATCTGTGCAGGATTATTTGTGTCCCTCATTGCTGTGATTAAGTGGTGACACCCCCCCACCCCCCAGCCCAGGCCCGGACCTCACCAGCTTTCCTCTCTGCTGTGCCGATCGCGTTTCCCTCAGGGCGAACACGTTCCCGCACACCGAGATCTCCCTCCACACGCCCGGTGCCGGCTCGCTGACGAACTCCCCGGCCGGATGCATCACCAGCACCCCGTTGGTGGTCAGGCCGTCCATCAAGCCGTCGGAAGTCCTCCATTTGGCTGCCCTCTCCTGAAGACCCGCCCCCGGGGGGACGTCCGAGGAACACCAATGGATGAGAGTGCTAGGCAGACCCACCTGTCCCGCCTTTTTATTTATGTTCAGAGTCTCTGCCCCCTCACCAGGTCTACATGCACCCCTACTCCCCATGAATGAAAACACAGGAACACTTGCTTCAGTGTGGCTCCAGACAACATCCCCGCTTCATTCACGGCCTGGGAAAAGATCAGCCATGGACCTTTTTATATTCTATCTACTTGGGCTTGTGGAGCTTTTTCAGTAGAGAAGAAGTCCCCACCCCCCCGATTGACGGAGACTGCAGCCCCTGCCAGGGACATTCTGTGTGGGAAGCTTCATGCTGTCTCACAGCAGTCGCTCGGCAAAAGGACTCTCTTACGCTTTTATTTATATCTCCTGCCTCTCCAGTGTTACACGGCGACGGCATCGCGCCCTCGGCCGCTCGCACTGTGGCGTGACCCTGGCCGGCCGCTCCCCGGCCGTGTTCGGCAGGGCGTGACATAACCGGCTTGGCGTCGCCGAGCAGCCGGCCGTTCTCGGCATCGCATCACGGCCGCTCGTCTGACTTGCGGGGGCGCCGGAGAGGCCGCGTCTGCCCTCCATACCCCCCCCGCGGCAGCTTCTCACCGGAAGACACGACCTGAGCGTCACGTTCGGGGCTCTGCATGTGCAGGTGATGCTGCTCACCCCCGGCGACGGCGAGGCCTCGGAGTCAGGCGGCCGTTACAGCGACAGCATCATTCAGTGAAATGAATTCAGTCTCTGCAATAATATTCACTCTGATCTCTCTAACTGTTAGCTTCGGAAATTACAGCTGAGTTGTTAGGAAGAATTACTCCGTCTCGAGATTATTAATTTCCTGTGCTAAAAGACAGCCATAACTCTAGACTTCCATATCTACTGACACTTGTCTGCTTAAAAATGCTTCAAGGAGGCGATTTGGCCAGGCATTCCCATAGAAGGCAACCTTTACATCCAAAATTGCCAGCTGTAGGATCTCTGCTGTAGCTGCACCCGGCCGCGCGCGCGTCTCCCCTGGGACCCCCCGAGGCCGTGGGTCACTCCTGCAGCTCACTGGACCGGCACCTTTGGTTCCAGGAGGTTGCCTCCCTCTACACCCATGCAGCAGAGCAGATAACGTAGCCCATAATGGCTGCACAGGAACCTCTAGATAAGCTGGGTCTGACTGTTCCCCCCGACACGAGTCTGAGGCCCGGCAGGCGAAGGGCAAGGCTTCCAGAAAAACGCCTTTACTAATTAGTGCTGATTAGCCGGATACTCGCAGGCAGCGCCAAGGCCTGCCCGTAGAGACAGGAGGGCCGGAGCGCTGGCGAGGACCCCAGCACCGCCTGCTGGCTCCGCCCACCACTCACCCCCAGGAAGATGTTCTTGGAGGAGTCGAAGCCGGCGGCGTAGATGCGGGTGGTGTAGGGGGGGCTGCGCTCGCACATGATGCGGCAGGCGTAGCGGGAGATGGTGCTCTGGGCCGACTGTCCCCCCTCCCCCGCGGCCCCCTGGCTGCTGGGCGACGTGTCGGTCACCACGAAGTCGATCATGCTTTCCGTGGAGCGTCCGATCTGGGGCCGGAACACAAGGACAGCGATATCGGTCAG
Organism: Mormyrus hasselquistii; assembly: GCA_026779605.1. Lineage (NCBI taxonomy): Eukaryota > Metazoa > Chordata > Actinopteri > Osteoglossiformes > Mormyridae > Mormyrus > Mormyrus hasselquistii. The sequence continues at coordinate 666,457 of JAODKE010000053.1, forward strand.
TCCCACTTCCTGAGCATCCCGCTTCGGAATAAACCTCGGTGCTTTCAAAGCTTTCGGTGGTGAAACACGATGAGGTCACGGGAAGCTCACCTGAAACATGTCTGTGTTGCTGTCATGTGTGTATTCCACGATCACAGAGTGACTCCTGGACAGCGTGTAGGAGATACTGTGCTGGCTTTTGTTGCTCAGAGCCTGCGTGGAGCAAACATGGGCGAAACCGGCGTGAGTTCGGGAAGCTGGAGGTTCAGTGACGCTCACCCCGGCGTCTGTAGGGTTACCGATTCGGCAGAAGCGAGCCCCTCACCTTAGACACCAAGGGGGTGGAGATGTTGTGTATGATGTCTGGCTTGACCCCGTTGGCTTTGGGTCTCTTATAAAGAGCCAGACGGCTTCTCCTGCGGCCTTTGTCACCATTAGCTAAGGACCCGTTGTACCTACAGGGCAGAGACACCCATCATCGCCGTGTCCATCCAACAAACTGCCTGTCTACTGACATCCACATCAGCAAAATGTGCCGTTGTGCTCAGGCCGCTTCATTGCTTAATAGCTGAATATACTGCGCACTTGGCTATTTCCCCTTTCTGTGTTTTTGTCAGTGTCCAAGTACATACAGAGAAAGGGCGACTGGCTGCTAATGTGCCTATAGCATCACTCTGGATCACCCACATCACTCCGAATGGGTCCTTTATTTACACGGACAATGTGCCGCTCCGCAGGGCACCCGGAGCACAAGCCCCCCCGCGTGCGTTCACGATCCCCGCCGGCCCGTCCAGGTGGAGGTACCTACCCCAGCACGATGAGCTCCCCGTACTTCACCTGCTCCTTGTCCGTCTGGTAGATGTCGTCGTGGGGCTGGGAGCCGGAGCCCAGGGTGGGCGAAGGCTGGCTCTTGTTGCAGGACGGACGGAGCTCCAGCGAGGGGGGGGGGCACAGGGCCTCTGAGCTGCCCTCTAGTACCATTCCGGCCGCAACACGGACACACAGCTGGAAGGGAGACCCAAGGCCAACGCCAGTCAGGACGCACGCGTCATCAGAATGCAGAACACAAGTACTGTTCACCAGTTATGATTTGCTGGCAGAATCATTAAGATCAATTACGTATTTCTCTAAATGAATGAAACTTAGGAAAATAAAATAGCTGTAGTATGAATTCACATTCGTAATCACCATCCATATTTATTTATTCTCTGCACTGTAACACCATGTTCTCACATGTACATTGTATGCAAATCTGTGTCTGTCCAGCAGCACATTATTTTCACTTCAAATAAACATCGAACAAGACAAAAAGTGTTAACAGATTAATTCATTTGGAAACAAGAATTCGGAAAATAAATGATCCTAAAGCTACATCTGACTAATGAGGGAGAACATTAAGATCAAAAATGAAACTTCCATAAACCGTGACTGTGGACCGCACAGTCCGCACTTCAAATCCTTCACGCGCGAAATTCATCACCAGCATTAGAAATATATGTAAAGTATCAATGTGATCTAATTTGCATAGCGGATTTTTAAAACAAATGTTACCCCAGTGATTTATTTGCAGATCATCACTGAGTTGCTTTGTAAATGAACATTTCATGCGTCTTAGAGGTACTCAAAAGCACTGCTCAATGCCACAATGCGAAACCGTAATGATCATTTTAACCATAGTCAACCTCTACACTGCATCTAAAGGAACCCAGGGATTGAGGTCTGGTAACCTGCAGCAAAGGCACAGCGCTCCATCCTCCATGACTGCCTATCTGGTGCAGGGTTGTGGTGGAACCTGAAGACCAAGCCGGGACACCAATCTATCACGAGGCACATGTGCTCACGCACGACGGAGGGAGGTTTAGAGACACCGATGGCCCGGAGGGAAGACAGAGGAGTATGGGCTGGAAACCATGCAAGGGCATGCGAGCGGCAGAGAATCTGAACCCACAAGCCTGGAGGTGTGAGCGCCGGTGAATGAGCCGCTGTGGCAGCCCTCTGGGAAGTTGAGGAAGCTGCGTCTTTGGACAGGAGCTCGGACACTGGACCGTCACAAGCACTGGAGAGACACGTGAAAATGCAATAGCACTTTATAGTGGCCCCAGTTGGTGTGGGACCCATGGTGACGGTTGCCAGGGAGCGACTGGCTCACAGCTTCCTTAATATCTACATCTGTTTACTTTTGTCCTTTTTTATTTTGCAGCTGCTTACATCCAAAGTGATGTCCACTTCCTGGAGCATTTGGCGATTAAAGGCCTTGCTCAGAGGCACAAAAGAGAAATCCCTCTCTGCCTGACCTGGGATATGAACCAACAACCTTCTGATCAAACCACCATATCCTAACCTCCTGAAGCACACACTCTCATATGCTCTCATAGCCACAACATAACCTCAGTTACCCAGGGATATGAACCAATGACCTTCGAATCACAACCACCATATCCTAACCTGCTGAAGCACACACTGCTCTCATAGCCACAACATAACCTCAGTTACCCAGGGATATGAACCAATGACCTTCGGATCAAACCACCATATCCTAACCTGCTGAAGCACACACTGCTCTCATAGCCACATCATAACCTCAGTTACCCAGGGATATGAACCAATGACCTTCGGATCAAACCACCATATCCTAACCTCCTGAAGCACACACTGCTCCCATAGCCACAACATAACCTCAGTTACCCAGGGATATGAACCAATGACCTTCGGATCAAACCACCATATCCTAACCTGCTGAAGCACACACTGCTCCCATAGCCACATCATAACCTCAGTTATTTTTCCAGCTTCTTCACTCGAGTCTTTCTCGAGTGACCCCCGCCACCCATCCTTAGGGTACGACAAGTGTGAATTTGCTGCATCTGTCAAGAGTTACAGCAACAGCTGAGTGCAAGTCACATGGGATGTGGCGGAGAATGTGGGAATGGAATAACAATAGTAAAAATTATGTGATAGATAGTATGCATGTATACTTACCATTTGTGCAAGTATACAAGCATATTCCATCCATCTCTTCCATGAGACAGACATGAAAGCAAAGCGTGGGCTCAGAGCAAAGGGGCAGCCATCTATGTGGAGTCCCTGAGTCAGTTTTCAGGGTTAAGGGCCTCTCTCAAGCAGTCAACAGTGATATGATCAATTTTCTGGCCACAGGATTCAAACCGATGACCTTCCGATCACGGACATGGAGTTCTACCCCACAGAGCCGCACACCGGCAAACAAGGTTTATTGTCCACAAACAAAACTGAAATTTAAACACAAGTGATCGACTGTGGGCAAATTTTATTGATGCTAAAATGATTCATCATTTTCTTTGTCCTGAGATAACAGGTTATTTGCAACAGACCTCCCTCTCATCCTTCAATTGTGACCAGCAAATGACCACTTTTCCATGTGCAGCAAGTATTTTTTTACTTAGCATGACTTCAAAGTATTTTTTTCACCTCTATTTATTTAATCCACACTTTAATCCATAAAGCACAGACACAAAGCATCCTACATATGCTCTTTGTGCAGCAGATACCGGCCGGTAATTCCATGATGTAGGAGTCACAGATCAGTTTACAGCGGCACGATTTGTGTAGTTCTTTTAAATGTGCTTATCTTGTTCTGCAACAATGAAATGAATGTCTGGCAGAGAATAACCAGGCCTCATTTCTTTGGGGGGGGGGGGGGGCGAGTGGGGGGGAAAGGTGAAAGAGGGGGGGGGGGGGAGGGAAAAGAAGAAAGGAGGGGGGGGGGGGGG
>JAODKE010000053.1:681665-693505 GCA_026779605.1 Mormyrus hasselquistii
GGGGCCTGCAGCCATTGGGAGCAGACAGCACCCCCTGCAAGAAGATTTGGACATGCACTTTGTATAATGAATAGACGGTCATGATGCTGACATGACAGACTGTAGTCGCGATGCTGATGGGACAGGTGACGGTCATGACGCTGACATGACAGACTGTAGTCGCAATTCTGATGGGACAGGTGACGGTCATGATGCTGACATGATAGACTGTAGTCGCGATGCTGATGGGACAGGTGACGGTCATGATGCTGACATGACAGATGGTAGTCGCGATGCTGATGGGATAAGTCACGGTCATAACGCTGACATGACAGACGGTAGTCGCGAAGCTGATGGGACAGGTGACGCTCACATAAGGGCAGCACGCAAACAAGGCCGCCTGTGTCGTACTGCAGAGCTCGCTGCATGTCTGTTTACTTTAGGGACTGTCAGAATGTCAAAAGTTTTAGTTGACATGCCTTGAATTTGGCATTTTAAAGGTAGCACCCTGATCAGAGCAAGTTCAGGTGTTATGTAAAGGGCCAAAAATCAGGAAATGCAGCCGCTCCTTCTTTTCGGGGAGTCTCTCGTCTCGGTGACCCCAGCGTGACCCCGCCGATGCGGCGGGCGGGTCGCCCGCTGGCTCGTCCTACCAATCTGTCACATACTGATGAGGTGCTGAGAACCTTGTAAACTAACCTCTAAAAATAACAGCGGCGGTTCTGCCGTTGGATCCCTTCAGGCTATTAAATGTGCTTCTTCAAGCTATTCTACGCCTCCAATATCACTTACCGTGCAGAACCCATTTTTCTCCGACTCTTTTGTCATCCATACGGTCTCCCTCCTCAGTATGTGTGACTCTATATGTATGTATGCTTTCAGGTTAGATATACATCATTGCATTTTATGCTGAGCTGAACACTCAATACATTATTGCATTTAATTCGGCAGATGCTTTTATTTAAAGTGACATGCATTTTTGGGAAGGCAGGGTCAGACAGCAATTGTGGGTTAAGGGCCTTGCTCAAGGGCCCATGGTGAAATCACTCTGCTGACCCTGGGATCTGAACCAGCAACCTTTTGGTCACAAACCGCCAAGCCACATACCACCTCCTACACGTAGACATCTATATATAACTGAAATTGTTCTATAGCTAAAAATACCTGCTTCATTTCTACTTAATTAGAATCATGTAAAAACTGAACCTCCCAGCAGAATGACCCGTTCCTTAGCTTTTCAGAGCTGACCCACACCTTCTGCTTCCCTCCATGTCCTCCTGCCTTGGCCTCGAGCCCCTTGCGGCTCCGCGTCCCGCGGCAGATTCTTCCTGGGGGGGTGTCATCCGCCACCACAAAGCCTTTTTCCACCTAACTGACTACGTCGCTTCACTCCGGGGTCAACTGCATCGTGTGGGATCTCGCGTGCTGCAGGTGGGGTCAAAATCAACCCAGCTGTCCTGCCCACAGTCCCCGGAAATGTTAGGTCTCCCACGTCTTCAGCCCTTCTGTACTGTACAGAACAAGAGGAATGAAACTTCTCTCCCTGCCGGACAGCCACAGCACTAGGGGGCACCCATTTCTACTCTGGGATGTCGTCACGTCGTTAGGTTTTGGCAGCTTAAGACGAAGAAAGATAAAAAAACCAAAACCTTGAGATATGACCTAGTTTTACGAGTCAGAAAGTACCAAGGGAGAAGTGTAAGGTATTTGTGACAGCTTGCAGGTTTATTAAAATAATCCTCCTTTTACCGCGGCTCGATAGCTACTGCAAGTAACCTGAAAAAAGCCAGCCGGTAAAAAACACCTTACAGAGACTGTGAACGCCTCAAGTAGCGGGGCCCCTCTGCACTGGGAGGGCAGCGTATTTAACAGCCCAGCGAGGAGCTCATGTCATGTTCCTCCTCTGATGTCGGTGGCAGAAGTCTGGCGGCCGCGGTTCGTGTCGCTCTCTTACGGCATCGTCCAGCCGCAGACCGCCAACCACCCTGACAGAAACACACTGAGCAGATGCTCTATAGGCTGCTATGTTCACCTGACGGGGACGCCAGATGAGGATTACCTCAGTCATCGATTTAGGGAATCCCAAGGAGCTAGAAATTCTTGGCCCCCTGACAAAATGTCACCTTGGGCCCCCCCGAATCCACCAGGGTACCCTCACCCCAGCTGCAGCCCTGAAACCAAGGCTACAGCTCGGGCAGTTTTAGCAATTCTGTGAATACATTTTCCATTTTAGGATCTTACACCTATCTGATGATTGTCAGGTTAAATTATGTTTCTGATGCCGTTCTCCTGTAACTGTGAAATATTTGCATAAAATCTGTATGTGTTTTCATCAGCATAATGATTAAGACATATAAATACCTTTGACCTATGGACGTGCTGTAGATGTAACTATATAATGTGCAGTAAAACATTACAGACGCTCGCCGGCGTGGCTCTCCTCTACATCTGACAGGCCGGAGTCAAGGAATTCATTATCTCCCTCCATGGCACTGTGCTCTATCTTATCACATATGTGACAAAGTGAGTCCTGGTGTTTGGTCCAGCCTGTTTGTGGGGAGGAGACATGACAGCTCATTATGCTCCCCTGCCCAGGAGAGATTACCAATCACTCTGCACTGATCCTTAGCAAAACAGGGTGTGCCTTTTCATCCCTGAAAATGAGGCCTCATTGTGTAGAGACAACAAAATCCTGCTTTTCACCACATCATCAATAAATGAAACATTTCAGTGGTGAATACAGAGGATGCCAGGAACGCAGACATCCCTAAATATCTGAGAATGGAAGGCTATAAAGACAGATCCACAGAGGATTTGCTGAAATAAATACAACAGTATGTGCAAGCACAGACTGTGAAGGACCTTCATGCTGTCAGGAAGCCAATGGTTAAAAAGTGTTTGGATGTAATTAAACAGGCAGACTGAGTGCCGGGAAGAGGCCGGAAAAGTGCAAAGCAAAAGCAACGGTTATTACGGCGACTGAGTTTGTTTGCCTGGCAGAGCCCGTGTCACAGCGTACAGATCAACACCTCCGCATCGTCCGTTTTTACCGCGCTCATGGGTCAACAAGCAGGCGCTCTCTCTAAAAACGATGCATTCTGGCAGAATTATTTATAGCCCTTGAATTATTAAGGGACACGCCCGGACCCGCAGTGTTTATAATAAGGGATGCTAGCGTGCACAGCATCTCGTGCAAGCGCTAAAGGCACGTGACATGTGCACCATAACCTAAGCGAACGTAAATACAAACACAAACATTGTTCACATTGTGAGTTATAGCTCTGCGTATTATTAGACTATCTTTATTTATTTTTTTTTTTTCATTTTAAAATCCAAGGCAGCAGCGTGTAACAAATAAACTTAATTAATTGTGTATGACATTCGTGTAGGCTTATCATTAGCTAATCAGAAAAAAAGTTAACTTTACCAGGATAAATGTACCGCAGGTAATGTCCACAACACATTCCGAACCATAATTCACCTGAAATAATTTTCGAAATGTACTATTTACCCACTATGTCCGCATTTCGGTTAAACCTAAATATGCATGTTGTGTTAGCATATAGCTTTAAATAAAACTTGCCTGTAATGTTAGAATTCACATTCATATGAAATGTACTTCCTTTGTTCTCTTTCGGCTTCACCCAATAGCGTCTGACCACAGACCTCACATCTCAGTCCATCTCCATCATTATGCCGGCACGTTTCACATGATAGTGTGGAGTGGCTTTAACATAAATAATTATTGGAAACATCACCTTAGTGCGCATCATGAAATAAGTGATCTGTGCAAATTCCAAAACCTCATCTTTACTGTTGTTTCGGCACAGCGTACATTTAAGGTTTCTATGCATCAAATAATCCATCAGTAAAGTGAAGCAATATAACATACACAACGTGGGATTTTACTTGCAATATCACCCCGCACAGTAGGAGGCGGTAATAGTTACAGTGCCAGCTCTTGCCTGGCCCCTCGGCCCGGTGTCACGGGACAGATGAGACGCTTCTCGCTTCACCTGCAGGGCATCTGCCTTGTTTGCCGGCTCCTTGTCGTGGTCTCACACCTTAGTCCTGAGCCGTCCCTCCACTACTGCGCACCTCCTACCCAGCACCACCTGGCTACTCCTTCGGATAAATCTTTGCCGCCCACCTTACCCTCTGCTTAGGCTGTTTATTCCACACCTTACTTCCATTGGCTGACTGCTGCCTTCATCACTCTTGCTCCTGTCGTGCCTTCAGTTCCCGGGCACTGGAACAAAGAGCACATCATGCCTGCACGACAGCTGCGGTCGCTGGCTTCGGCTCTGACTGCCTACCAAAGGTATACTGTCTGTGTTAACATTTTACAGTTTAGTACGCAGAATTTAGTTCAGCTTTATTTATGGCCAAATCTGTAATCTGCTTGTTTTAGCAAAGACACACTAGTTTCACTACGTTTCGATCATGTACTGAGAAGAGATGTTATGTACTTCCCTGAGAGCTGCATTTTCTACAAATAACACCGTTTTCTATTTCTGCGTGACAAGCAGGATGTGGCATGCTTTGTAATATTTCGAGGTGCCAGGTTTATTTTTTTTAACTGCTAAATAAGGTCCTTTACGTTTCAGTTCAGGAGACTGTAGACGTGTGAAAGCAGACTTGCTGAAACGTATACAATGATTACACTAAACAAGATAAGGGCCGCTTCACAAAGCAGTAATACAAACCCCAATTAAGAAGCGCCAAGAATAATTCAACTTCATGAAACGTACTCTAAAAAACAAGGCTCTCCATTCAAATATGCATGTCGCGTGATTGAGTAATTTCTATGCAGTATTATATATTTTGTTATATAAATAAATTGTAGCTCCCTACTGCAGCATCACCGCCACCCACTCCACCTCTCCGCCTGCTTGTAATGACTCTCGGAAGACCGAAGAGTGGGCAGTCCCAGAGTCTCAAAGTCCCACAACTTAGCCAACAGTATCAGTGACTCACTCGTGCCCTTGAAATCGTGTGTTATATATTTAAAAAATAAAATAAAATTGACCCCATTGACACGAGTAGCAAAACAGATACTGCAGTTTACGATTACTTAATTAATGAAATTTAATCAAGGTGCTTCGTAATTTCGCAGCAATTTTTACAACTGTGACAATTGCAGAAATGTAACAGAACAGTAACTGATTATTTAGCTTTATTTTATTATTTATTACTAGTAAATTTATTTTGTTTTTTTCTTGGTTTGTTTTATGTAAAGCACTTTGCTTACAGCATTTCCGCTGCTGTGTTAAATGTGCTATATAAAGAAACTAACATTGACATTAATGATCAAGGGCATCACAGGACGATAATAATAATAATAATTATTATTATTATTTTTATTTTTATTGCATCATCATCAATATTATTATTATTATCATTATTGTATTGTCATCAATGGTATTATTATTAGTTATAAATAATAATACAAGATAATGTATATATCCGTGGTATAAGTTGCCTATTTCATATTTCTGCATATTTGAAGTACTTGCAGGCTCACACTCCCGTACTCCGTCTCTATTAGGAGTTACGGGCAGTCCAGCCTCCTGCACTTATCTTTGCTCGTTGCGCCATCAGCGGATGTATTGCAATGGATTGCGTCTCCCTCCGTTGTACGCGCGCTGTAGGCTACTATTGCCGCTCAGAAGCGCAGTCCGCACTTTGGCGGCCCTGTCAGCTAAATGATGACTAGATGATGACACTGCTGCTGTCATTATGTCATAGTAAAGTTCATGGGGAACAAACAAGTGATTTGCTATTACTCTGCCTATAAAATATTATTCTATATTCTATATATACTGTATATATGTCCTTACCTTGTTGTTTACTATGTAATCATATGCTGCGCGATGTTTTAATACATAGTTTTGTTAACTGAACAATACAAAAATAAAATATAATTACATGTATAATAACAAAAAACATTATACTAATGTATTATATATATACATAATTCATGTCTATATATTTATGTATATCACAATATCACACACACATACAGACACACACACACACACACACACACACACACATATATATATATATATATAACGAAAATGTAAAAATGTCAATAATTTCAACGAGGACCCAGTACTATTTCGTCTCGATGACAATACACGACGCACATTCAATCACTCACGCGCTACATTACCAATTAGATGAATCGTCATCCATCTGTTTTTATAGGACCCACACTGCACTGCGAGAATACAACCTACAGTCGTCACAAAAACAAGCATCCCGGCCGTACTTTTTGACTGCGACCCCAAAACAAACATCGGATTCAAAGACAGCTCTTGAAATACCTACTGATGTCTGCCGATGGAGGTCTAGACGCTTTCAAATGAGCTTGCAGTGACCGGCGGTGGATAGACTGGGCGCTGTGCTAATAAAATCCCCCCGTGAGCCACGCTTGATTGCGGTATCATAAGAATGAACGGCCTCCGCATTGCCGTGCCGCTGTCATCACTTACACGGGAAGAGTCGAGGACCGTCCCCTGAAGGCGCGTCGTGATCCGCTAGCCACACCCACTTAGCGCTCTATGACACGCCCTTTCCTACGTCATCTGGCTTGTGATTGGTCAGCTCTCCAATCATTACCCCCCCCCCTTCCTTATCACGCCTATGTCCGCCTTCATCACCGCCCAGTGATCAGGCTGTGACCACACCTTCCTATTGATTCCTCCGCACGAAATTCCCAGTCTGTTATATCGTGCACAGTAATGTTAATGTTAATTATATTTTATATATCTTCTTCTAGCTACCGCTTACTGAAACAACTAGGGCGGTTGTGGATAAAGCATCTATTATCTGGTACATACCGGCTTTCGTGTTTTTCTTATCGAACTGGCCCTGAAATTGAAAGCGGTCATACTGACTCCCCCCGTGAGTATTGGCGGGGCTGCAGTATTAATGAAATGTTCATCTTGATTAAGCAAAACAGGAGTGGCTTCTCTTGGGCCATTTCATGGCTGGCGTCACCCCAAAGTCTTCCACGCTAAGGCAGAAGCCCCTATTACCCAGGCTACCGAGACAGACAGTCTCTGACCCCTACAGCTGTCTCTCATTGGAGGACATTTATAATGACAGACATTAATGCAAGACTGGGGAGGCTGTTTCTGCAGCAATATACACTAGCATCTTTAAAATATCTACGCTGAAGCTGCTTGGGGCAGCCTGCCTGGGATGAACATGAAGGAAGATGGAAGGTTGGAGATGTTTGAATGCTCAGGAATGTACCATGATATGAAATTTGGGAAGATATTTATTAATTGTATCCAAGAATAGAAAATGTGATCCGGATGTATTCCCAGGGTGCAATTCTTCCTGCTGTCCACCTACCTGACAGTTAGGAAGACGCTGAGGATTACAAACCAGAGAGGCTGTGACCTCGTCCAGAAATATATTGCAGAGCATACACTCTTAGAAAAGAAGGTAAGAATTTGTACCTTTTCTTGTCACTGGGACTGTACCCTTGTAATTGTACCTTTTAGTGTACAGAAATGGACTCTGAGGAACATCCCAAAGGTACAAACAGCATTAACGTACCATAAATGGTACAGAAATGTTCCTCGGAATCTATTTCTGTACCTTAATACGTACAATTACCTACAGCTAGGGTACAATTGGCAGGTACAGCCCCAATGACAAGCCTAGGTACAGATTTTGTACAAAAAGGTACAAAATGGATGGATGGACGTAAATATTTTTTCCCTCAATAGATATTTTTCTCTATAAAACACCGTGATCATATAATTAAGGTAAATTTCATTGGCAGTATATTCATTTGTTTAGCTTTTGTCCAAAGTGATGAACTAGCGATACAAATAACTGGGAATTAACTCAAAAATATCAGCAGAGCGACTGAGGCTGACAGTGGGGACATTAGTGGCAAAGAGGTGCAAACAGTGAAGACGAGGATCTCGGGGAAAATATCCATTCAGGACGGTGAATGGATGGATTATTGTTTGTTTAAGTGGCAGCTAAACAGCTACAAGTAGGAGGCTCTGCTTTTAAACGCTCAGTATCTGAATGACTCATTAAAGCCAATTATCTGCACGGGAATCATCCTTCGGAAGGTTATGCAAACACTTCAAACAGAATCGCCTGAACCCAGAGCATGTGGCGCATGCAGAAATATACTATCCGGACTTTTCTGGAAGTTATTTTATAATTTAAAAACAAAACAAAAAAAGCAGGACATTTTACTTATATTTTTAGCACCTACTTATGACATGGCATTTCTGTTATCATCCCAACATATGGTATCAGTGTGTGGTGCCAGCAATTACTCTAATTAAAAATTATTTCATCGACTAACAGTGTGTGCAATGCCACCTTGTATTAACAAGACTATTAGACTAAAGACGAAGGGACAGGAAACCCTTCCTTTCATTCATCTGAGAGGAAGCCCCCTAATTCATACGCACGATCATATCAGTCTGTCACACTTATATGGAAAGCCATGTCAGATAACGGCCAGTTAGCGATGCTGGCGGTTTGTGTGTATAGTGGAAGGACATCAGGTAGGATTAGCGTTCCGCAAAATGAGATATAAGCGACAGCGAAGTCACAGCATGAGTCAGCCGGCAGAAAGTCAGGGGACCAGATCCGGAAGCATTAACCGGGGGACAAAATCACACTACAGACTCAACGACATGTTTTTTATCAGTTGAATGACCCATGACATTAGACCAAATGAACAAAGAGAAAGAAAAAACATATTTTTTATACCATAATTTTATAATAACTAAATTATATGATGAGAGGCTGCAAACACATCAACCAGCAGCAGTCAAACCATCTAGTCCAGGTAATACGTATCTAGTCCAGGTATTAAGAACATAAGAACATAAGAAATATACAAATGAGAGGAGGCCATTCGGCCCATCAAGCTCGCTTGGGGAGAACTTTAATAGCTGAGTTGCTAAAATCTTATCTAGCTCTGATTTGAAGGAACCTATTATGTATCTAGTCCAGGTATTACTTGTCTAGTCCAGGTATTACGTATCTAGTCCAGGTATTACGTGTCTAGTCCAGTTCATGTATCCGGTCAGATGTCAGTGCCTGCTGATAACATCGATGGCAACATAACTTAGTAGCTTTAACATAGCTTTCTTAGTGACTTTTTACTCCCTCAAATGTGTAACGACAGAACGATCCCTAAAATGAACACGTTTATGGCATCATGCTGTCATGAGGTACAAACAGAAGGCGGCAAATTAAAACAGTTACAGGCATAAAACATGGTAAGTGTGAGGCAGTGAGGCTGCCTCATAATTAGCGATAAAAATCGAAAGATCTCTAGTGTGAAACTGTGACCCTGTTTACACTTGATTTTAATATGCATCTTGGGTGATTGCCAATGCACTGCTAAACACAAAGACGCATTGTAACCCGATCACTCAAACCACTATTTGAGATGGTCTAAGTCACATTTGACCACGTCTTTTGTAGGGTAAACATTAATGCATCCTGATGCATCCCCGACAAGAACGTCATGTTCTTATGTCACAATGACTTGTGAAGCCAGTTGGGCTATAAATGTGTCCAGTTTGAAGATTTTATTTCAGTTAAATTAAACATAATGTACAACTGTTCTGTCCTTTGTTTCCTGCAGCTCAGTGTAGTGTAGTTTACTGAATACTGCAATATTGTATTGTCAGAAATGAATGTCTGTATGTATGTGTTCATGTAGACCAGGGGTGGCCAGTCTTATCCGCAAAGGGCCAATGTGTATGTGGGTTTTCACTGCAACTCTCTAATTAGGTCACTAATGAGAGGACTGATCGGCTGAAGAGTCCTCACACCTGGGTTTGAACAGCTGACCTGCAGGTTATCCCAGAAACCTGCATAGACAGCGGCCCTTTGTGGATAAGACCGCCCACCCCTAATGTAGACTACCCTCAGCAATCAGAGCTCGTCTGGCTTGCTTTGTGGTGACCTGGAGCCACTGAGTCTAAAGAGTGTTAGCTCTTGTGCGATCGGTCAGCTTTGACATCATGACACATTTGACATCATGACATCATTTGGTTCATCATGACATCATTTGGTTCATCATGACACAGACCTTAGTTTTCATTTGCAAGAAAAAAATCATAAATAATATCGGCCGACTGCTCTGCGGGGTCAGATGGCGATTCGACCTGTTGTTGTCTGGTCTTCATTGCTGATCTGTAACTAAGATTTCTGTACGTCCCGGAGCCTCCTTCTGGCTCCTAAAAACACGCACAGATGGCTGCAAAGCTGTGCCGATTTGCTGTCAGTCATTTTAGAGATGTTCTTTCTTAACTTTGATTGGCTAAATAAGTGTCTTTGCTTTCAAAGAAGAGTCAAGGAGCTGTTTACACTTGTGAAGCAGTGTGCTGCAGTGTGGAGCGGATCACTTTCACTCTAATACTTGACATCAGACAAATCAATCCAAGTATGAGGACACTTGGAATCCTAGAATCCAGTAAATAAGGGAAATGGAGAATGTGAGGAAGTGTTGGACAATCTGGTGCATCAGCAAATGTCCAGATCGGCTCCCCTCTGATGACCTTCCGCTTCTCTCCACGTCCCTGGGGGTGTTAGAGGTGGGAACAAGCAGAGCTTTGGTGAGCCATGCGTGTCTCTTTGGCCTCACGTATGGCCACGCTCTCCGTCTCTCTCTCTCTCTTTCTCTCTCTCTCTCTCTCGCTTTCTCTCTCCCCTTTCGCAATGCCACACTGGATGTCGAGGTGGCCTGTGTCTTGCCCGATGTGCTCAGCCATGACAGCCCTTCACCGGCTCCATACGGATCCCCGTTGCTGCTTATGTGGCACTTTTGCTGAAGCAGCTCATGCTCTGTTTGCACGTTGTGTCTGGCAGTGTCCTGCACTGGCTCCCACACTCTGCCTCTCACTGCCCCCTGCTGATCCCCTGATTTGAATCTGTTCATCATGTACTAATTAATACAACTCAGTGCATTTTGGGTTCTGATTTTTACAGCCAATTGACACAGTTCACTGCCTCCTCCTCTGTCTGTGAAGAGCCTCCTTTCATTTCCTGTTTGTGATTTTGCTCCACCTCTGTCTGTGAAGTAAGACCCTCCTCTTGCTTCCTGTCTGTGATTCAGCTCCTCCTCTGTTTGATTATGATTCTTTTTTCTGCCTGTTAAGTAAACATCCCTCTGGGTTTTTACTTCAAGGAATTTTGGCCTTTAAGCAACAACTAGAAAATTGTGTTTTCACAACATGAATCATTTCTGGTTCTTTACCAAAAATTCATGGCACATGAACATTTTTGCTTAATTGCTAAGGGTGGAAATTTATTGCTTCTGTCTTGTGTGGCAAAATAAATCCCTTTCTATTAATTAGACAAGAGAGTATAATACGAAACAGCAGGTAATATATATGTGAGTTGGAGGCTCAGTGGTGAGCACTGTTGCCTGACAGCCCCGGGAATAAGGGTTCGAATCGTGAGAGGAGTTTAATTATTCTCCTGGGTTGTGTGGGTTCTCTCCTGCAGTCTGAAGACACAGACTTACAGATTAACGGCATAGTGTGATAATCAGCCATTTGTGTCCAGTAAACAGCCCCGATTACCTACATAATGAGTAGAGAAGTGGTACTTTCTGCTGTAATGGAGAGACAGGTTACCTTTCTGCTGTAATGGAGAGACAGGTTACCTTTCTGCTGTAATGGAGAGACAGGGTACCTTTCTGCTGTAATGGAGAGACAGGTTACCTTTCTGCTATAATGGAGAGACAGGTTACCTTTCTGCTGTAATGGAGAGACAGGTTACCTTTCTGCTATAATGGAGAGACAGGTTACCTTTCTGCTGTAATGGAGAGACAGGGTACCTTTCTGCTATAATGG
>JAODKE010000053.1:729320-739866 GCA_026779605.1 Mormyrus hasselquistii
AGACACAGAGTCACACAGAGACAAAGAGGCTCCCAGAGACACAGGCACATAAAGAAAACAGAGAAGACAGCGCCACCAGACCTCCTAAGGTTGACGCCGATGTCCCAAATGTAGAATGCAGATAATTCTTCTTATTGTCTAGTGGAAACAGTCCAAGCAGCGTCATGGGAAAGAAAACTACAAAGAAACACCCGATGATTGCAGTTATTATCACTTTTAGAATTTGGAGCAATTATACAAGTGGCCATAATTTATTGCATCTGTGACGCTGGTGCAAATTATCAGTCACCATGCAACAAAGACTAAACAAACTCAAGGAGTCTTATCTATCCCTGCAGAAATTACTTGCAATTAGACTAAATGCCATGTTTAATGTGTGTATATATATCTTTTCTACAATGAGATGAAACTTATCTATGGAGCTCCATTTGTTAATATATGAACCAGACTAAACTAATCACACTGTGACTCACTTGCTACGCAGATCCTCTTGACTGGTTAGATACATCCGTGATGAGCCTTTTCTGCTCATGGTCCCCTGAACACGGAGTCAGGAACCATCTCAGGAACACTCCTGTCTCCACAGTCAGGAACCATCTCAGGAACACTCCTGTCTCCACAGTCAGGAACCATCTCAGGAACACTCCTGTCTCCACAGTTAGGCCAATATTGCTGTCAAAACTGAGTTTCGACATGCATCTGTAGTGCAGAACCATTCTGGACTTCTGTACTAAAGGGAAGACATTAATCTACCTGTTCGTTTGCAGTTGACTAATGGTGGATATATTTAAATATCCCGGCAGTTCAGGAATCAACTCACTGCATTATTTTATCCCTGAAATAAATTATACAGTACAGTGTTTTGAGAAGGAAGAGAATGTCGTACATTCTGCAGAGTTCATCCAGGTGTCACTGCAATGGCTGCTTAAACAGCCTTTGTTAGAAACTCGTACACTTACCTTAAATCATATACATAATGATTTTCTCATGCGTAGCATCACAGAGCATAAATGCTTGTTTTTCTCTCTCTGTAAAGGTTTCATAGACTGAATAACAAGGCTTTTTATTCTGGTTTCACACTCCAGAGCAGGGAGGTCTGCATAACAAACTTTACGCAGCAGTACTCGGGCTGTTAGCGCTAAGGACGTTTTTCTTTAGAAGAATTTGCAGGTCGATTCAAGACGGGCTCTAAGTGAACCTACACAAGCCCAGTCTGACAGCTGCGGAAAATGCTGCACTACTGTGGGTCACAAATGAAAGTAATCAGGATTTATTGACTTTGAAAGACTGGGTTTGGAGAAACGGAGAGCCATTATTCACTGTGATCTTTGTCCTTGACAAATTGCAGAAAGTGACAAATAAAGATTCTGAGAGTGAACATCTCAGCTTCTTCCCTATTAGCATGTCCTTCTGCTGCAGTAGGAAACGCTAAGGGCTGCTCAGCGCGGCCTGTTTTTATACGGGCTTTGTAACACAAACCAGCTCATAATGACATTTGTGCATAGCTCCAATACCACCATCACACAATCTGAATTATACAAAGTTTGAACTGAATTCCCTCATTGTAATCTCTCAACCATAACTCACTAACCAGATACTGCTTTCTACAGTTTAATTACATATAAATTGTGAATTAGTGAATCCTATTACTATGTGAACTATGTGTGCATTGACCACTGATAAATCTCAGAGTAAGTTTTGTGCTTGGTCAATGTGTTTTCTAAGTACATCACTGCAGTAAATATGAATGGGAAGGACTTAGCTATGGAATATTCTGGAAGCACACTGGTGTAGACTTGGGTTCCATTGGGGAATTTGGATGGATGCAAAAAAGGCTCATTTCTAACCTTTGTCCTGTGCTAGGGTTCTGTTCCTGTCTCTTATGTTAGACCGGTTGGTGCCAACCCGTGTATTAAATCAGCCATAAAATACCTTCAAAACAATCATTTATCATCCAATTTGTTTCTTACCTCTTGGTTGCCTTGTTAAGCTTCCTTATCCATGTAAAGATTGCTTTCAATATTTTTGGTATTTATTTATTTATTTTGTTTAAACAGAGGTTCCTGGTGCACAAATTTATGTGGTGCTTTTATGCATTTTAAAACTTACAAGTGGGTCCGTGCCGCCCCAAACACTATAGGAAGGTTACGGAGTTTATCAGGACCTGCTGTTTCTGCTCAAGACCCCATCCCATAATATAACATATTCTTTCATAACAATCCCATTTCATAACATCCCTGCTTTCTCTATGAAAAAAATCCCCAAAACCTTCACATAAGCCTTTGGGATAATTCAATATTTATTCGCATACCACAAACATAAACAAAGACAAGGGCATGATTTTGTGCTCTGTTATTAGAGATCTAGCTGTGCCCCCTCGCCCCCACAGGCCTCATTTAAGAAGAAAACTTCACAAACAGAATGAGTCCATCATTCTTTGGCCAGCTGTCTCCTCATATTTGACAGAAAACTGGACGCAAACAAGATGAAAAGAGGCAACGAAGACCGAGATGGAGGGGAACGGCACACGCGTGATTAACACGGTTAAATTCTGCAGAGTCCAACTTTAAACTGGCCATAAGGGACTTTTTAAAACAGGGGTGGGAGGTGGTTTGGACATAATTAGCACTTCCACCGAGATGGAAAGATTCAGTGGATCTCAAGGCGTGGGAGGAATTGTTATTGTGAATATTTACATTCTCGCCTGTAATAATGGGTGCTGATGAACTGAAATGGCCTTCCCCACTTGGAGCAGAACCGTACATCATAAGCTGTCCAACCTGCTGTTGGCGAAAAGACCAAATGCAACAGGGGAAAATGAATTCCAGTCTGTGGAGACATTTGTCTACATGTTGCGTGGGGGAAACTTCCCAGGAAAAGTATATAGGAATATGCGAGAACACATGTGAGGAAAACGTAAATGAAAAAAAGAAAGAAAAGAACAGAAAGAACTCCCAAAAGAAAAGCAAGACAAAGAATCATACATTCCTAGAAGAGGCTGCCGCTTGTCTTCTGACTTCTCTCTCCTTATGGCAAAAAAAGAAGGGAAAAGGTTTATATAAAAGCCTGAAGCCATACAGCTTGATTAGCCTTGGATGGGGGGGGGGGAGTTGAGGAGTGGGTGGGGGGGTGCATTTGGCAGGGATCCAAACTATCGCCTTAAAGCAGCTTATAAAAACCATACGGCGGGCAGAGAAAAGACACACGAATCAGCCACCCCCCCTCTCCACACAAATGGCCCACCCCCGTCCTCTGAAAACATCCTTTTCTCTAATTTTCCCTCCCTCTTTCCTTTGCTCCCTCCCTCTCCCTCCCTCAACCTCCAGATTTTGGAGAGCCCTGCACAGAACCAGAGGTCTGCGTGTGGGAAAGAGGTAGGAAACAACGGGACAGGGGCAAGAGCAGAAGTTAGAGTGAGACTTTGAGGAGGAAAGGGGAGAAGCGAGCTGTAGCGGGAGAGGGGGGTGAAGCAGGAGGGCTGCCGGTGTAGGACAGGCGAGGGACCCCACAGTTTGGAGGAGAATGCATCCTGCCATGCACGGCTATGTTCTGTTGTCTGTGATCTGCGTGTTTTGGTCGCCCTGGGTGTGGGGCCAGGAGTTGAGGGAGCAGGATGCCCTGTGCAGTGAGGATGGCTGCTTCACGGTCTACTTCCAGAGAAAGACTTTTCTGGACTCCTGGAGGAGCTGCAAGGAGAAAGGCGGCAACCTGGCCACGGTAAAGCGGCGTGAGGATGCGGATCTCATTGGCAAGCTCTTCTCCGGCGTGGAGCCACGGGGACCCAGCAGTCGGGTGCGGCTGTGGATCGGGCTCCAGAGGCAGCCGCGCCAGTGCTCGGCTACCAGGCCCCTGCGTGGCTTCACCTGGGTCACCGGCGACCAGGACACCAGGTACACCAACTGGCTCCGCGACGACTCGGCCAGCACCTGCACGGCGCCCCGGTGCGTGGTGATGATTCACGACACTGAAAAGGGCGACCATAGAGACAACTTTAAGTGGCTGGACGGCTCGTGCTCCCTCCCTGTGGATGGCTTCCTCTGCCGCTATACCTACAAGGGCATGTGCCGGGCCGTGCCAAATGAGGGCGGGGGGGTGGCCCGCTACACCACGCCCTTTAACCTGCACACCTCTCTGCTCAGCTACCTGCCATTTGGCACCGTGGCTACCGTACCCTGTCCGGACGGGACTAAGGGTGACCAATCAGTGTTGTGCATGCTCAGGGAGGACGAGAAGGTGGGCTGGTCCAGAGATTCCCCGCTGTGCTCCGACACACCCACAAACTGGTGCGAGGAAGACAACGGCGGCTGTGATCACTATTGTATCAATGAAGAAAATCACTACTACTGCGGGTGCTCGGATGGCTTCCTTCTGGATAAGGACGGTCAGAGTTGTGTGCAAGTAGATAACTGCCTCGGGGTCCATTGCGAGTTCGAATGCCAGCCCACTCTCAGGGGTTACCTCTGCACATGTCCAGAAGGCTACCTGTTAGCTCCCAATGGCCACGACTGCCTGGACATAGACGAATGTCTCCAGAGCCCGTGTCCCCAGCTGTGCATCAACGCACCGGGGACCTTCGAGTGCCGCTGCGGTGAAGGATACCAGGCAGACGCGGAGGGGGACTGTCAGGATGTGGACGAGTGCCTGGAGGACCGCTGCGCGCACAGCTGTGAGAACTTGCCCGGTTCCTTCAGCTGCCACTGCCGCCTGGGGTTCTCCCCCATGCCCGAGGATCCCGGCCGCTGCCAGGACACAGACGAGTGCCAGATCCCCGGTACCTGTCATCAGATGTGCGTCAACTATGAGGGTGGCTTTGAATGCCATTGTGAGGAGGGCAGCGAGCTCCAGCCTGATGGCTATTCCTGCATGCCCATCCAAGACGTAACAGAGTTACCTGCTGCTACCATTCCATATCTAAGTATGACCAGCTTACCAGGAGCCCCCTGGGTACCCCAGATCCCTGACTTTTGGGTACCTCAGCTGCCAGACTGGCTGACTGACAGTACCCCCCTCGACTGGCTGACTGACAGTACCCCCCTCGACTGGCTGACTGAGGCTCCCAGTCTTGAGCAGCTACCGACTGACCTAACACAACTGACAGATACACCATCAGCGAGGCCCACAGTTGGACGGAATCATGGACGGGCTGTTCCCGATTGGATGGGAAAGACCAGAATAGCCTCCTTAGGGTCGACAGCTGCACCTGATTGGTCCGAGAAAGAAAGTACCACAAGTTTACATGACACACCAGACTGGATCGAGGAGGAGAGCACGACAATGCCGTCGGTGGCCTCTACATCACCATCGGGATGGAGTGTGTGGCAATGGTGGTGGCAGAACTCAACTTCAGGAGCCTTAGAAGATTACGTTGGACAGGAGGGTGACGGGCACCTGAGATCCAGAGGAGCTGAACCTGGGAAAAGGGTTACAACACCTTCTAGTGTTTCCATGTCTCCCCCCAAGTCCAAAGCGGGAGTCACCATAGAGCAACACACGCCCCCCCTTTTCCTCACTCCCCACAGCCCCTCCACCCCGGCGCCGGGGCAGTCGGGGAGCGAGGGCAAGCAGCGGCAGGACAGGAGCTGGCTGGTGGTGGCCCTGCTGGTGCCGCTCTCCATCTTCGTGGTGATCATGCTGGCCCTGGGCATAGTGCACTGTACACGCTGTGCAGTGCAGCCGCGCAGCAAGAGCGCCGCCCACTGCTACCGCTGGATTACCAATTCCAGGCCGGACACCCCCAGCGCTGCCAAGTCCCGCGTGTAGCCCGGGAAGGGGGAGGTCTGCGCTGGTGCACTAACTGAATCAGTGACAGGGGAAAAGCAGGGGGCCCTTCTCATCCTGCGGCTTCTGCTACTATCAAAACATGGGAATTTTCTGTACATTAAGAGCCTTCTGCAAATGCCTGATGCTTCCGGAAGATGTCATTCCCCATTGGCGCTGACTTGGAATGTTTGGAATTTTCCGTTTAAGGTCATCAAAGAAAATGAGGTGGTGTATTGTGTGTGGGGGGGGGGGGGCAGAAATCTGTGTATGTGTATATTGTGGGTCGCTTTGGATACGAGGGCAGACGGGAGTGTGGATCGCCGATGCGCTAAATCAGATCAGATGCTAATGGCGCGGAGCAGTGAACCTGAAGTGTATGTGAACGCAGCCTGGCTTTGGAAATCAATGCCTGTAAAAACATTTATTTAGATTTATGCTCACATGTGCACATATCACGAAGAGTGAGGCATTAGCCACATATATATATTTGTGTGGCTGCACTGTTTATGAATGTTTTGAAGTTGGATTTGCGGTGAGTTTTCTATGGGTCGCGCGGTTCTGGAGTTCTTTACTGATGCCTCGGTCTTGAAAGCACAGGAATCGTAAATTAAACCCTTACGCTCCACCGTTGAAACAAAGGCATGAAAACATAAGCTTCCTAGCTAGCAAACGCCTATGCGATGAAGCTGACAGCTTTCATTTTGCAGCTCAGAGGAGGCAATAAGAGAATCGGAAATGCATTGCACTGATCTGAGTTCAGATCCAAATCCTTCATAGGCATCAAAGCCAGCTGTATATTCTATTGATTAATCAATCAAGAAGCACCATGAAAAACTGAAACCTAATCTTCCTATGATTAGCGATTCAGGCCTGGACCTATTAAGCCACATGACTTCCTAACACAGCTTCTCCCAGTCTTTTCTGTTCTTTAGCCACGTTATAGCGCCCCCTAGCACCTTTTTAGTGACACAGTCATAGACACCGAATACATAGGGACTGGTTTTGCTGCGGCATAAATTGTACTGCAACACTGAACAACCCTCTGTAGTAGAGCAGGGAGAATGTGGAGAGTGCGGATTTGTTTGGCCTTTTGTACGGAGCGTGATGCCACAGAGCACCACAGCCTGACGCAGATCATTTTTGTCACAAGTTTAATTGGACAACATGTCACGCGAGTGTTTGATTTACACTTCAGCTGGCCGTGCTGGGCTGCACTCAGCCTGCAGCGCCTGCTGAAGCAGGAGGATGGATCCCTTCTGTCAGGCACGATTATGTCTGTCTCAAATTGTGCTCTCAGGAAATGCTGATCCCATTTACTGCATGCAGTCCAAAAATGCGGGGGGTCAGCAGACAGCGGTCTTTTGGAGAAGCGGCGGATGAAGTGTGGAGGGAGGCGGGAAGGGTGTGAACGGGGAGGGGGGAGGCGTCCCAGACCCCGCCGGACCACAGCTCTCCGAGAGACGCGCTTCAGCTGGCCCTCCTGACTGGTCGCACCGCCTGATCCTCTTGACTGGTCGCACCGCCTGATCCAGGTCGTCCTTCTCACCCTGTTTAGCTCTTCACTCTGGAGGCTTTGGCTCTGCTTTCTGTCACACCTCAGATCTGAGCACATCTCGCCAGAAAATCTGGGTGGGCTTTACCTCCCTGAAAGCTCTATACACATTCTGGTCAGTGGGTTACGTCTCTAAGCAGTGACATGAATTGGGTCAGTGAGTATGAACACAAATCAGGAACATGTACTGTTGAAATTCACTTGCAACATTACTTCTAATAAACTTGTCAAACTTGACAAAGACTGAATCGTATCTCCTGCACTAGAGATTTATTTCAAATAAAAACATCTTTTCTGCTACCTTGGATGTCTCCATCATTTCCAGCCCCCACATCTTTATTATAGTCTGCCTGAAAGATCTCAGCCCAGATACTGGTTCAGTCGCGTCTCCCAGTCAATCAAACATCGTGTTCTGATGTTAAAACATGAGGCTGTAACTGTGGGGAAAACAGGCCTGGTTGAGCAGAACTGAAAAGTGCTCGTTTGATTTAGAGCCGATTCATTCAGATGTACATATGCTGCTCTAGAAGAATTTCGGGATCTGGGCTCCCATAACTGCTCCCGGCACCCCAATGAGACGAGAAACGGCGTCCCACGTCTTTAATATCCAGCGAGTAGCGGGTCTACCCTTGCCTCTTTTTGGCCTGCGGGGGCGTCGGAATGCAGTTCAAATCGAAGCCAATGAGCACCTGCTCTGGCCTTTGCCCACAGTGCCTGGAGTGACAGCGGTCAGCTGGTGTGAGGCCTGCTGCTAGCGGCGGGCACTGGAGGCAGGAAGGCCTGCTGCTTATTGCTGCTATTCAGCGGTCAACTGGTGTGAGGCCTGCTGCTAGCGGCGGGCACTGGAGGCAGGAAGGCCTGCTGCTTATTGCTGCTATTTAGCGGACAACTGGTGTGAGGCCTGCTGCTAGCGGCGGGCACTGGAGGCAGGAACACCTGCTGCTTATTGCTGCCATTCAGCGGACAGGAATCAAGCAGCTGGAAAATCACTGTTCTCCTAATAGGAACTGCGTGTCTCAGTAAAATCTATAGGCGTACAGAGATTCACCTCCGTGGATGGAACTCTGACAAAGTTTGCTCTTTTTTTTCAGTCTTCTTGGTCTATCAATCATTGTCTGCCTTCCTCACTTTAATGCTCTAAACAGTGCAGCTTTATAGCAAAATGGTCCAGCTCTGGATGTTTGTACAGCCACGTCCATAAAGCTCAGAGCCTGTGTAACTGCAGCACACAAGGACAGAGTCAATCGCAGGGAGCCCTCTGGTGCCTGACGGCAAATAAACAGCAGCTTTGGTCCGGCTCGGGGTTGCGGGGTTTGGGGGGGGGGGTGCGATTATGGCGGACAGACTCTCGCCTGGGGCCCCCTGCTGCTTTCACAGGCCCGGAGAGTAATAGCCTTTCTGGTTGAATTGGGCAGACATCATGGCAGACCACCTCAAAGAGAAGCCTGCTAGCCAGCAGCATCTCCGCGGGGGGGGGGGGGGGGTCACGTTAGCGAGTGGGATGATCATAAATTCCCCGAGAAGAGGCGGCCAGCATTACTGCCAGGCCTAAAGTACACAGAGGACGCCGTGATGGATTTCCAGTGCTTCTGAAGTGCTGCGTCAGCAGATCAAAGCTTTGTGTGTCACTGGAAAAATAAAACGACATATGTAATCTGTACTTATATAAGAAATGTAACCCCATTTTGTACAACTCTGCTGTGAAAATCAGCATATCTGGTGTTGATGGCCAGTACATTGCAGTCCATATATCTTTAGCATGGAGACATATCCACACACACTTGCCAACAGAAAGAGAGCCGTGTTTCCCAAAATTTCTGCCCTTAATTTGATTTCCAGTGTTGGGCTTGCAGATGGAAGATAAAATTCCTTCCGTCTTCTACACGAGTACATCTCAGCTGTAGAGCCCTGGGGGCAGAAGGAGTGAGATTGGAAATATTACGAGTTGAAACAGCAGAAAACCAGCTGGGCAGTAATTTTTTACCACTGCAGAGTACATCAGTTTAATGAGTGTATTTGAATTTGCTAACTTTAATGTGAACCAAATGCAAAAGAAATAGTAATTAAAATCACCCTCGTTACTCATTTATTTTTTTGAAGTGTTTCGAAAACAAAAATAGCTGTTTTTCCAGTTGTGTTTCCTGCAGCAGACACCAGCTACCCAAACACGCACGTATTCCCACAGTCCAAGATAATCTGCTTGAAATTCAACTGATGTGTTCCGTCAAGATGTCCCACTTACCGCTTTGCTTCTAATCTTCAAAGGCCGCACTTCACAAAGAGCAGCGGTAACAGGGACATGCTGTCTACCGTGAATCACCGTCTCAGGTGACAGGGACCTAATAGGCAGCCCATTAGCGGCTCGGCTCGGAGCGCGTTCCGGCCTGGAGCGCGTTCCGGCCTGGAGCGCCGGCCCTCCAGACGACCCAGAAGTCACCACACCTGAGGCTCACTCAGGCTCAGTCTCTGCACATGGTCCCATAGATGTGTTTGTTTATTCTCAATCGAAAGCAGAACGGAGGGTTTTCTCAGGGAGCCCCGTTAATTTACCACCGTGGACTTAGAAACGAGAGCACTGGGTGTGGACTGGCCGCTGTTAAAAATATGGATTCCTGTGTCAGCGGTCGTGGGGTTGGGGGGAGATGAGCAGGGGGAGTTTGGCAGGGATGCTGTGAAGAATCCACTCTGACTGCGGCTTCTATCAGGCAGCCAGTTGGCACATCGACAAGACACTCGCGGTGAGATCGGACCTGAAGAACGATGAGTCTGAAAGATGCTTTGTTTGGGGGGGCAACTACATGGGGAGCAAGGATTAACCCTTCATGTCAGGAAGGGGGGTGTCCTTTAGAATGACGGTGCTGTCAACCCCCACCCTGCTTTGGTATGTCCTTCATTATGCTCAGTAGATAATATGAATTACACGATTACATCAATTTTTAGTTAAACATCTGGCTTTTGAAAGTAATCTTTTATTTTTTGTCAAGTCAAATGTTGCATTATTTTTTCACGTTGTTGTACTTCATATATTTATACAGTAGTAATCTGCTTGCAGTTGTTAGACTGTAGGTTTGAATTTGACACACAAAAGTAATTTCTATCCTGCATGAAACCCACCTTGCATTTTCTTTTCAGCGCCTGATCATACCTGGTACAGGGACCCTGGCTGCACAGGATGCCAGCTGATCCCGGTACAGGGACCCTGGATGCCAGCTGATCCCGGTACAGGGACCCTGG